>MU182413.1:0-73856 GCA_016904865.1 Pissodes strobi | reverse complement strand
ACCCCTGTCAGACTAGGGACCGCCAAAGGAATGAGTCTGAGGCCGATGCTTCGAGTGGAAGCGGCCCTAGGTGGTAGATGTATAAGCCTAATCGCATCGTCCGGTGAAAGACCACCCCACCAGAATTGGGAAGCGCTAAGTGGTTTTCCCAAATCACGTTCCGCTTCCGCGCTGGTGGTCCCGGGTTCCACAGTAGGAATATATGGACATGGGTGCTTCCAGGATCAAAATATTCCGGAAGTAAACTCCCCGGCCATTCGGATCTCCGGGCGCTGGGTGGCCCTGGGAGCCCATCATTCCGCATTTCACAGATAGCAAAGATACCGAACCAATTTAGAATTGATTTCTGCAACATAAGAGGCCTAAATACAAACATAAATTCGGTACACCAGCATCTACAAGCAAATAGACCACACATATTAGCCGTTACAGAAACACAAGTATGTTCTACAACAACAACAGTGAACTACCTCTATCCTGGTTACGACTTACATACCCGATTTAGATATAAGTTCGGAATATGCCTTTTTGTTCGAAGCGACGTTTCATGTCACCGCGAGGAAATACTCGAACCGAACAACCTTGACGTCATGTAGCTCAAGTTCACCGCCAAGGGATTAACCAAGTTTATATGTTGCCTCTATCGCCCTCCGAGCGATAGAGCCTACCAAAGCTTTTTCTCAACACTAGCTACCACTTTTGACTGAATACAGGTCGATCACCCCAGTTCAGAAATAATCGTTCTGGGAGACTTTAATGCCCACAACAACAACTGGCTCAAACATCACAACAAGACCGACAACGAAGGTAGAGAAGCTGAAGCATTTGCCATCAGCTGCGGGCTTACTCAACTTGTAGATGAACCAACTCGAGTTTCAGAGAGGGGCGAATTCGCCGCCCTCCTGGATCTTTTTCTTACCACCAATCCTGACCAGTACAAGGTTACAGTTGGTCCGCCATTAGGTACCTCCGACCACAAACTTTTTACAACGGTTTGTGAATTGCCACTCACACAGAAGGATCCACCATTGCCTCGCAAAATCTGGCATTACAATTCTGCAAACTGGGACGATCTAAGGCAGTTCTACCTAGATTTTCCTTGACTCGACGTCTGCTTTGCCACTGACGACCCGTCAGACTGCTGCGAAGAGATCATGCAAGTAATCTCCTCAGGAATGGAAGCATACATCCCAAATTCCATCAAGTTATCATCAAAAGGAAAGCCCTGGTTCGACAAAAGATGCGAAAGAGCTGTAGGAAGGAAACAGCAAGCCTATAGGTACTGGCAGGAAAGTCAGACCGCTGAAAATCGCAATTATTTTATCGAAGCGAGAAACGAGTGCAAGCCTGTGATCGACGAAACTAAGGACAAACACAATCAAAGGATCAGGAATAAACTTTTGCAATGCCCCAGTGGTTCCAGGAATTTCTGGTCGGTAGCAAAGGCAGTAAGTAACAACTTTACAAAAACGTCTCTCCCACCTTTGACGGACGAACGTGGCATCACGGCGAATACAGCCAAGGAAAAAGCAAACATGCTCGCCAAAATGTTTTCATCGCACTCTACCTTAGACGTGCCCCAAGGCAAGACTCTCCCCACTATACCGAACATCAACACCACCATGGCAGAAGTCAAGTTTTCTCATCGTGATATTCTCAAAATCCTTAAAGAACTAGATACGCAAAAGGCATCAGGACCGGACGGAATACCTGCCATCGTGCTAAAGAACTGCGCCAACGAACTAACACCCGTTTTTTCCAGGTTTTTTTCTCTTTCTTACAGAAAAGAGATTTACCCATCCTCTTGGAAAGTCGCTCGAGTGCAACCTGTTCCAAAAAAGGCAAGAAAACCACGCCCTCAAACTATCGCCCAATTGTCTTGCTTCCAATAATCTCCAAAGTCATGGAACGTGTAGTCAACCAGCAACTACTCAAGTACCTCGAGAGCAACAGAATAATCAGCGATAATCAATACGGCTTTCGCAAAGAGAGATCGACAGGAGATATATTGGCCTATGTCACTCACATATGGAGTAGGGCAATTGAAAACTACGGAGAGTCTCGAGCGATTGCGTTGGATATTTCAAAGGCATTCGACAGAGTTTGGCATGACGGACTGCTCAACAAGCTACCGTCCTTGGGACTGCCCGCCTCTCTCTGCCGCTGGCTGGCCAGTTTCCTTAAGAACCGATCCCTACACGTTGCAGTCGATGGACACATCTCGGACACATTCACCATCAACGCGGGCGTGCCCCAGGGCGCAATACTTTCACCAACTCTGTTCCTCATCTATATTAATGACCTGCTGATCGAAACGAATAATCCTGTTTACAGTTTTGCAGATGACAGTACCCTTGTCTCCCACTTTAGATCAGAAAAACCTTTACCAGCGACTGAGACTCATCACCGCAGACAGGAGCAGATTACAGCAATTAATCAAGACCTGTAGAAAGTTCAAACTTGGGGCGACCGAAATTTGGTCCAGTTCAATGCAGCAAAGACCCAAGCAGCAACGTTTACTAAGAGAGCCAATACAGCGGGCCCTGACATCATTATGGCAGGATCGACCATTCCTTCATCCTCGTCAATCGGGCTGCTGGGTGTCTTGGTCAACAGCAATATGTCAGGGCACGACCATGTTGCTAACATCGCAAAATCAGCCTCCCAGAAGCTTGGTGCGCTATTTCGCAACAAAAAACTCTATACAACGCAGCAGTTGCTCTTGCTGTATAAAGCGCAAATAAGACCGTGCTTAGAATATTGCTCACATATCTGGGGTGCCGCACCAAAGCATACCCTAAAGCTGCTGGATTCCATTCAGAAGAGGGCTGTGCGTCCCGTCGGCGATCCGGAGTTGACCCGGAATCTGGATAGTCTGGAACATCGCAGACATGTGACCAAGATGTCTCTGTTTTACAGATACTTTCAGGGCAGATGTTCCCAGGATTTGGCCCGCATAATCCCGCCCCTGGCAACTCCTGTCAGACAGTCCCGACAGACGGCAGGAGCGCACCAGTTCGTCGTACAACTAGAAACACCCAGAACATCGCTTTACCAGAACTCCTTTGTCTGGCGCACTGCATCACTGTGGAACTCACTTCCAGGACATCTGTTTCCCACTAATTACAACCTACAAATATTCAAGAACCGTGTCAATCAACATCTTCGCGCACACACCGCTCTTCGAGCGCCATAGGATCTCCCTTTAGTGTGTGTGCCACTGCCATAAAAAAAATAAATTATAATCATACTACGTGATACTATGGGTACTTTGATGGAAAAACACACCTCTTTGAATTTTGCCTATAAATTATTATTTTTTTTATTATTTGTAGGCAAAATTCCAATAGGTGTGTTTTTCCATCAACGTACCTATTATAGTATCACGCAGTATGAATATAAATTGTTTATGTTCTCTATTAAAAAAAAATTAATTGGTTAAAAGTTGAAAATATTTTATCTTTGCACTAAACAACTTGTTTGAGTAATAGTTCATGGCCATATTCTCGTAAAAAATAATTTTACTATTTTTAATTTTTAATACGGGCTCCAATTTTGCACTTAATACAAAAACCAAAAAAAAATGTTTTCAAAGAATATCAAAAATTTCAACAATACCTACCTTAAATTACTTAAAACTACGCCAAAGCAAAATATATAAATTAAAAAAAAAATCATAAAAATTAAAAAAAAGAAATTAAAAAAAATAATGAAAACGCCAATACCATCTGAAAAACGATAAAAAAAATTAAAGTTCGTATTTAAAAAAAGAAAGTTGATGATGATCCCTTGAAGACGAAACGTCGGATTTCAAACTGGATAACATCATTGGATAGAGCAGAAAAAGTGGCAATGCAAAAGTGCAATTCAATTTGAAATCCGTTTTTAAATAAGCACAGGAAAAAAATAAAACGATTTTTCAAAATTTCGGTTTTTTCCGGATATCTCCGAAAATACTCGGAATTTTGACACGTTCTAAACGGCATATTGTTAGGCACTTAAATGCGCAATTTTGCCTTAATTTGACCGACACTGTATCTCTTACGGTTTTCAAGTTCCCCATACATAGACACGAATTCGAGCCACCCTGTACAAAGGGTGCGATTGAAAATATAAATCTTTTCTGTAACCTAAAAGCCTGTTAAATATTTGAAAAAGCTAATGCAACTACTGCTGACATTATTGCAGACAAGTTAAAATCCACATATAACAAAGAACTGAAGAAAGTTGAAGACTGGAGAATCAAAGAAGGGGTGAAATGCGTAAATAAAGATATCTTGCAGGCATATTTTTTTCAATTTAAGTCAAAAACTCTCCATGCCAGGGCCAATCTGCTCTATAAGTTGATCACAATAACAAAATGATTCCAATAATGCTTTGATATCAAATGAGGACTTTATTGCAAATGTCAATGCAAATTTTAATATGTAAATTGTAGTTTTTACTTATGATTAATAATCCACGCGTGAGTCATAGGCCACATCATTCATTAAAAATTAAAGTATTTATAGTGTCATAAGTGTCATATGTAAGTGTTGTCTAACTCCTCATAAGCATAAGTATTAAATTTTAGAATACGGTATTACGCATAATATCTCGTATAGAAGACCAAATGGGAATGCACAACAAACCAGTCTGATCTACATGAAAACTGGTCTTTATATGAATATCTCACATGCCATAACCCCCCAATTTTTATTAGACTCGACAAAAAATACCTCTACTGATAAAGGGTGATCAAGATAAGTCCGCACTCTTGGAAGGGGAGAAAAAATAATTGATATTGATTTAAGCACGATACCTAATCGGAAAAATACCTCAGATGCAGAAGAATTCAATATTCGGGAATTTCTTCATGACAAGCATAGAACGTGGATTGCAGTTTCTTTTTCTTCTTGGCAGAAACTGCATAGGTTTCCATCTGTAAGACCTATCAGACTTAGGTGTCTCTTCAGTCAACGATGGCCGGTCTATAAACATATCTTCCTTCCAGCAGTATTGCTATTGTGATTTAGTTACTCAGCTGTGAGTTTTACTGAATTTCTTAGCCTTGTCTCTGTCCTGGTTGGACATTTGCTGAGATTTCGTTGCTACCCATTTCGTAAAGGATGCCTTAATAGTACACCTGGCCACCACAAAGCTGTTTTAGTCCCACGAAAGAGCCCGATAAACCTGCTTTGACTATTTCATCAGCTTTTTCGCTGTCTCTGGGGCCTTACCTAGGAAAAATGCTTCAGAGGAAGATGAATTCTATATTTTGGGATGTGTCTTCATGAGAAGCTAAACCTTTCGTATTAAAAAGTTGCCACAATTCCACCACACAATTCCTTTATACTCCAACCATTATTCTATTTCTATATTAAATTTCTCCACTGTGTAATTGTATATTACTGGGAATACTAGTTGACAGTTGGAGCCTATGAAGTAGTTTTTTAAGGCTTTATATATAATGAGACTTTGTTTTGAGTACTCCCTGGGATTAGCAAACGAAAGCCAAAATACTTTATAGTGCCATAAAATCAAATTGCAACAGAGAATGTGATTTATTTATTAAAGCAAAACGTTATGCTAAAATTACTTCTATGATATGGCTTCTCTTTTTATTAAAGCTTATCAAAAAGTTGCGACCATTGAAAATCTGTTTCTGGATATGAGAGTACAGGAATATTACCGCTGAAGCTAGAGTAGTTCATGAACGTTGACTCATACGGCGATTGCAATGACAGTAATCAATATGGATAAAAGCATTACAATAGTTAAGTCATGAGCCGGATGATAACGAAAAAGCAAACTCTTCTAGAGTAAATAAACCGTATCCTTCAACTCCAATTATTGACCACGGAAGACCTGAATCCTCTATTAAAGCAGGCTCATCAGCTGAATAAAACAACTGACCACGAAACTTTTCTGTGACCTGACCTCAATACCTTTGAAAAACCTCCCAATAAAAAATAAACAAAAACAACATTCTGATATCTTGACTAGTACCGCATTTATGATGAAAAAGATAGAAATTGCCAATAAGAAAATTGCTAAAGAGGAAAATAAGAAGAAAAATGACGGAAAGAAAAAGAAATGCACTAAACAAAACGAAACTGACGGAAAATTATTACTTTTGTCTCACCCTCAGATGACGATGTATCTGAGCCGTGTTGTTTAAAACTTGCAGATGATAATGAAAAAACAAGCTCTTCCAGAGTAACTAAACCGTATCCTGCAACTTCAATTAATGACCACGGATGACCTGGATCATCTATTAAAGCAGGATCATTAGCTGCCATAAAACAACTGACCAAGAAACTTTTCTGTGACCTGACTTTAATACCTTTGAAAAACCTGTCAATAAGACCTTTGAAAAACATTCTGTGATAACGACTATGATGAAAAAGAAAGAAATTGCCAAGAGGAAAATAAGAAAAAAATGCCGAAAAGAAAAAGAAACGCACTAAATAAAACGAAACTGAAGGATAAATATTACTTCTGACTCACCCTCAGATGAATCTATGGAAAGTATTACGATTGATGAGGATAAGGTGGCTGATATCGAACCTTGGTTCAATATTCCCGAGGGAGAAAGCTGCGTCATCGATATTTGTCTTGTTTGTGATGAAATGAGTCTGGCAAGAATAATGATTTAGGGTACAGATGTGTTAAATGTCGCAATTGGACACCAGCTGATTGTTCCGGGTGAGATAGCGCAAAAGATTATTTACGGACTATTGTCTGACCCTAAAATAATTATTTTTGACAATTTCAAATGTTTCATTAAAACAGTTCTTGGAGGTCTGTATTAAAAATGAAACGTAAGAATATGCTATATTACTTTCACCAAAAAGAAATCTTTACAATATTTTTTTTTAAATTGCATGTGATGTTATGGCCCCTTTCAAAACATAAAATTCGATCCTTCAACTCCATTAATGACCACGACAGACCTAAATCTTCTATTAAAGCTGAATCATCAGCAACAAAAAAAAAATTAAAAAAAAGGGACGTTTCTGAGCCATGTAGTTTAAAACTTGCGAAATATAATGAAAAAACAAGCTCTTCTGGAGTAACTAAACCGTATCCTTCAACTCCAATTGTTGACCACGGCACACCCAAATCTTCTATTTAAGCTGGATCATCAGCTGCAATAAATAAATAAACGAAAACAATATTCTGAGATAATGGCTAGTACCACATTTATAATGAAAAAGAAAGAAATTGCCAATAATAAAATTGCTAAAGACGAAAATAAAACGAAAAATGCCGAAAGGAAATAAAATTGCAATAAACAAAACGAAACTGAAGGAAAAATATTACTTTTGGCTCTCACCATCAGGTGAATCTATGGAAAGTATTACGATTGATGAGGATAAGGTGGATGATATCGAACCTTGGTTTAACAAAACATTCCCGAGGGAGAGAGTGGCATCAGTGATATTTGTCTTATTTGTGATGAGTCTGGCGAGAATAACGAGTTATGATACAGATGTGCTAAATGTGGAAATTGGACATCTGCTGATTGTTTTGGGTGGGATAGCGCAAAAGATTATTAATAGACTATTGTCTGACCCTAAATTAAATTAAAACAGTTCTTGGGATTTTATATTACTCATTTTTAATATGTTATGTGTTGTTGTTTTTCTTTCACCAAAAAGAAATCTTTACAATATTTTTTTAAAAGTAGGGTGTGATGTTATTGCCCCTTTCTAAAAATCAAATTCGATTATCACTGTTACATCATGAATAAAAGTTTTCAGGATATGTTCTAAACATATAGCGATAATACCTCGAAGGGATGGCGATATTTTCCCCTACAATGGGGTAAGACATCTGCATGTTGTTTTGTTAACGCATTTAATTTGTAGTTAATGTTAGAAAAAATTTTCTATGATAATTACTGTAGATAAATAACCAACCTAACGAATGATGCAGGTAATAGTTCTTAAATGTATGCTTAAGATTTTTAAAACATGTTATCTGTCCCTTTCTCCTCTATTCGTACTTCGTAGGATCCTCCTGCAACCAGCATCCAAGCCCGTCGTAGTCATTATCCTCATCATTATCCAGCTTTGGCTTACTTTTTTCGCCTGGCCTGGTGTACCAAATATGTTTTTAATTTTTCTTTTTTAGACTATGTTTTGGCTTATTTAACCCTATTTTATATTCACTACTTTGCTATGTTTCTGCTATATTTTTTCTTTCAAAATTGTATTATTTTCAGATGGTTAAGATTCTTGTACTTGTAACCAGCCTTATTCGCTAATTGCGCATTTAGCTAGTCCATATGCCTAACTCACTCAGCCGTTTGTAGTTTTGTTCTTTTTAAAGGCGAGGGTTAAAGTTTATGGTAATTAGAGCGGGCGACACTAAATTTTTACTGCAAAAAATTTATTAAAAATTCTATCTGCCTGAAAATCCGATAATAAAATTTAGAAAAAATACCCTGTGAAAATGCGTAAAAAAATTAGAATGAGATTGAATTTTAGCCTAAATACAGTTTTCAAAATAAACACCAGGAATACAAACAACCAGTTTATTAAAAAATTATACTACTCGGGTAGAACAATCTACTTTCTTAATATTTAGAAGATTTTATGAGTACTGATGATTAGTATAATGCTAAAGAAATTTATGGAATATCACTTAAGCTGACCTATTTAGGCCACAGGTGGTATTAGTGTTCAAATTACAATTATATTAATTGCTATGGTAATTAAGTTTCATCTTGACACTCTAACATTAGAAATTAGAATAATTAAGTATCAATTATACCACTTAGGCCTGGTACTCACTGCGATAAAATTTCAAATAAAAAAGTAGCACTAAGGATGGTTCTTCATCAAGCCTTTGATCAATAACTTACCATTACTATTTACTATATAAAAATCTCAATAAATTACCTCGTAACGAGAGGAGTTATCATAAAAAGAATATTTTAATATTACCCAGTTACTATTGCTTAAATAAGTAACAATTTATATGTTAAAATTAAGGAGCAAATATCCACTAAACTACGCTAAGCTACATCCTTGGCAGCTGGAGATGAGCTCAATTCTACTGATATCAAGGCGAAACGTTCAATAATAAGGTTTAAATAGTTTTAATTAATTTTCTGTCATGGATTTTACAAGCAGATACAATAAACTAAGCATAAAAAATAACCAGAACGGCCTAATTCTATAGCATAATTTAAGTATTAACGAGAATGAAAGCATTTTACAAAAAAGCACTAGATAAGGTTAGAGAACTAACTGAACCTCAGTATATCTTGAAGGAATATTTCCGAATATCCTTCTCGGTAATTGTTTTAGGGTTCTCGCTAGGAAAATAGAGCAAGAATTAAATTATAGATACAGGTAGGGCTAACACTTAATAATTTAAATAGATTCTACCAGGTTTCGCCGATACCTTCAGCCTTCCGTATGTGAAAAGCTACTAGACTGGACTCCAGTGTAGCTAAACGAGCTAGGTGAAACTCTCAGCTGGGAAGATCACTTTCTCCACAAAACTCTTGTCCTGGTCCACTTCGGATAAGACGGCGGGGGCCCCTGCGCAAGGAAGAAATTCCCCAGAATAAATGGGCATCAGTCCTTTGGAAAGACCCTGGTGAAATGACAAACGTTTTTTAGCCATCTACCAAAAAGCACATGAGTCGAACCTACCTTTAAAAATAAGAGGGTTTTCACATCGCTGTGCACATGATGTTTCACAATAGCATAGTCGGTACCCTAACAAAAGATACGCGTTACTACGCTTTGTAATATTAACGAAAAAATAATCTGTCAATCATCAACCAGCAGTTGAAAACTTAATCGCCATGAGGCAGCTTCATGGACGGATGTCCAAACGAGAAGAAGCTTCAATTATTACTACCTTCGATATACCCTATTTTTATGCGAACCTTTGGAAGGCGCTTGCTGTGAAACGGGTCGAAGTAATGAAATCCACTCGTAATAGTAATGTTGTGACAATCGATACCACAATTTAACGGATACACAGAGATATCGAGATATAATATTCAGATACAATTACAATGTTACATACTTTTGCTACCCATTTCAACCGAGATGAGTTGGTTACTAAAGAAATTGATTTTATTTTACTTATATCATCATTTGAGTCATTTTAAAGCAAACTACTGCAGCTTTTGCCATCTAGCTATTACCGATAACTCCCTTAACTCGGGGCACTTGGCACACCCCGTTTTATTTCTGCCTTCTGGCCAAGTAGGGGCTCCTTGGCTGGAGGTCTCTCCCAACTTCACGTTGGAAGGGACCCCTCTTGTGGCTAAGAAATGCATCAAGTATCTGGGTGTCTGGTTGGACTCCAAACTGAACTTTCAGGAACACATTCGTCTTAAGACCGCGGCGGCGCTCAGTGCCCTGTGGACTTGCCGTAGGGCGCTGGGAGGGACCTGGGAACTTGGGCCGAAAATTATGTTATGGATCTATAGGACGATGATCGCCCCGATGCTCATGCACGGATCGGTTGTTTGGTGGCCAGGATCCATGAAAATGGCGTCCAGACTAGGCTGGACAAATTACAGTGACTTGCATGCCTCTGCATCACCGGGGCCATGAGGCCGGCGTCCACGAGGGCCCTGGAGTTGCTGGTGGGGTTGCCCCCGTTGGCGGACCGGGTGAGGCACGAGGCAGCCAGAGCGACCATGAGATCGGCTGATGCGGGGATGTGGAGTGACCACGGCTCCTGTCAGGGCCATTGTGTGCTATGGCGGGGCTTGTCTGGGGATTTAGCCATTCTGGGTATGCCAGGTGATGCGATTGTTCCTGAGATACACTTTCCCGAGGGGCTGAACTTCCTCTTCTCTACAAAGGAGGATTGGACGGAGGGAAGGACGGGCACCTGGTATGGGCTAGTCTGGTTCACAGACCGGTCCAGAATGGAGACACTGTCCGGAGCTGGTGTGTACTGTGAGGCACTGGGGCGGGAAGTATCCGCCTCACTGGGCGAGCATACTACGGTTTTCCAAGCGGAAATTTTTGCGATCATGATGTGGGTCTGGGAATCGTTAAGGCTCAATGTCGGTGGCGGGAGGATTTTCTTCTGCTTTGAAAGCATGGCGCTGAAATCAGTTCGCACGCGCTCTTTGTTGGTAAGGGACTGTAGAAGCTGGCTTATTAAACTTACAAAGCTTAAAAATGTTACGGTGGTCTGGGTACCGGCAGAGCTGTCAATACTTGAAGTAAATTACTTGAAATTTTACTTCAAGTACATATAGGTACTGCAAGTATTTTACTTGAAGTACTTTTTTTGTTATATACTTGTACTTGTACTTCAAATATCCGTTTCAAAATACTTGGGTTTTTACTTGATTTGGGAAGTATTTTTAAAAGTACTTGCATGTAATTCAAGTAAAAATCGGCGACGGCGGGCGGCCCAAGCCACCCCAACTGATCTAAGATCTAAGGAGCCGCGAATATTGGTGTCGCACCGTTCAAAGATTCGGCGGCCGCTTTGTAACCTTTATCGGTGATTTTCCGCGCAATCCCAGGCTGTAATAAAGGTGAGCCGCGAGCTAAATGTAACGTCTTATGGAAAATGGCCGGACGCCCAAAAACTTCTGAAATTATAAAAAATATGTTAGGGCACACGTTAAGTTATCCTGGTGCTACCAGGTGGAATTCGTTTTATGATGCTGTGTCGCAAATTTTAAGGGATAAAGAAAAGCTTGGCGAACTTTTCCGACAACTCAATATAGAAAGCCAAATGCTCAAAGAAAGCGAAATTCTTTATCTCATCGATTACTGCCAAATTTTAAAGCCCCTTGCTAATGCTTTAGATGTGTTGCAAGGAGAAAGATCGATTTACTTTGGATATTTATTGCCAACTTTAGGTTCTCTCTTAAAAAAATTTGAGAGATTGCAATCAAATGAATTTACCACCAGTAGTACGAAAATTTTGTTACAAGCATGTCAAGATGGACTGCTTAAACGTTTTGCAAAATTTTTTGATTTTTCTACCCCCGAAGCAAAAGATGCTATTGTGGCAACTTTTTGTATTCCCACATTTAAATTGAGGTGGGTGAAAAATTTTCAACCATTTTATATAGCAGCGGATCTAAATGAAATGGTACCCAAAGTAGTGCTTGAAATCGCGGACAAAAATAACTTTTCCGCACAAGTACCAAAGGTGTGTGACAAAGTAAAAAAGCCCGAAATCGATAAGTTTTTTGAACTGGAATGTGACTTTCCTAATTCTAGTTCCGGATCAAGTTTAAAGAAAAAAGCTGAATTAGATATTTTACAGTATCTAAACGATTCAGATATAGAAATCAGTTCCCTTAAAAAATATCCAGTAATAGAAGAATTATTTTTGAAATATAACACATGTCTTCCATCATCTGCACCCGTAGAACGCTTATTTTCATTTGCAGAGATAATAGATGCCCCTCGAAGGCATACATTATCCGATTAAAATTTTGAACATCTTGTGATGTTAAAATCAAACTGGAAAAGATATTCTTCACAATCCCATCAGGCATATTGATATTCTGGTATATAACAGTAGAACAATATCCCAATACCAAGTCCAAATAGTAAAGTAGTTAGTAGTACTACCTTGTACAGTTTTTTTTTCACTATTATTTTGACACCTCTCTCACTTTTATGGGTAACGTTTCAAAACAAAATGCTTGGTACACAAGTAGTAGAGTGTAATGAAAAGTTTTTATAGAAACAATTTTTGTATGTACAGGATGTCAAACAAAAACTATAGCAGATAGCAGAACACACCAAAGTTAGGTTTTTAAGAGTTGTTCAAAAATAACCTACTCTAACTCTGACTCTGGCATATTTCGAAATCTATTCAATAGTTTTAAGTAAACAAAATATTTTTATAATTTTATATTCAAGGTTGTTTTTTAGTGGAATCAAAAATAATCCAAGTATATATTTTCTGATAATAATAGGTTGTTTTATCAAACAAAATAGTGTTATATACTATAGTATAATAATCTATGTTCCAGGTTAGGTTATTTAGACAGTTGTTATTTTTATGTAAACAAAATAGTCTCATATTTTATGTTCCAGGTTCGAAGTAATTATTTTCTTAATGCTTTTCAAGTGCAGTTAAAAATAGGTACACCGATCTGCGATGTTATATTTTCAAATCCTGTATTATAGTATATTTTCCAAGTTTTTAGTGCATTCAATGTATTCTACATGTGTAATAGTGTAATAATGATTATAATAATATATGTTGCTTAACTTTCTTTAAATATTTTTTGCAATTTTTATTTTTTTAATATTTATAGGTATCTCAATTAAGGAAATATTGTATTTTAACATTCTAATTTTTAAATGGCATCGCGCTGTATTTTGTTTTTCAGAAATCCGCTTTTCATTTTTAACTTGTATTTCTCGATTCTTATATTCAAAGTTTCATGGATAGACTTATTTACAACTAGGTTATAAAAATATGCATTACAAGATTTTACACGAATCGGTATTATACAGGGCGAGTTATAAGGAAAAAATATAAAACATTACTAAGTACCTTTGTTATTACTTTATTTTTGAAGTTGAAAAATTAAAAATAAATCAGATAAAGCTTGAATAAGATGCCAGTATGGGGAGCGGATAATTAATGTTAATAACTAAAAAAAAGAATTGAATTGTCTTTTTTTTAATAGATTTTAAATACTTGAAGTACTAATTATACTTCAAGTAATGCCACTTTACTTGAAGTCCTTGTTTTTTACTTGAAGTACTTCTTTTTTACTTGAAGTAAGTTACTTGATGAAATTCAAGTAAATTTCAAGTTTACTTGATAATTGAAGTATAATTTAAAAAAACTTTTACTTATACTTTAAGTAATTTTTTTAAATATATTTACTTGATACTTGTACTTCAAGTACATTAGGAGTGTACTTGTGCCGGCTCTGGGTACCGGGACACTCGGGTGTACTGGGAAACGAAGCCGCTGAGGCCTTTGCCAGAGAAGGCTCTGCACGCAGATACTTGGGGCCTGATCCCTGTGTAGGGATAGCCCAGAGTGTTCGCGAAAGAGTTTTGGAGGGTCGGGCGCAGGAGTTATGGCGGACGGCTCTGGGGATGAGACAGACGAGGCTCATGATACATGAGCCCGCGAAGAGTCTCGCCAGGGGGCTGTTGTGCCTATCTAGGAACGAGTGCAGGGCCCTGGTAGGACTCTACACAGGACATTGGCACTGTAGGCTTAGCCGGCACCAGACCCTGCTGGGAATTGCAGAGGAGGGGGAGTGTAGATGGTGCATGGAGGACGACGAGACCCCATACCATCTACTCGTGGATTGCCCCGCCTTCGCGTGGGCAAGATTCAGAATCTTTGGCGTGACGTCGATCGAGCCAGATTCAGTGCGTCGTGTTAGTCTGAAGGAGATGCGGGCTTTCTTAAGGAGGACCAGCATCCTGGAGGTTCTCTATTGAGGGCTGGGGACACAACGAGCCCAATTGGTGGCCTAAGTGCAAGGCCCGCTACGGGCCACCCCTTCTGATACTGATACTGATACTGAACTCCGTTATATTAAAATTTGATTTGATACGGGAAAAATCAATGTCATGTAAAATTTTTGGCTGTTAGTGGCTATTGTGAAAGGCGTAACTGATAGATATGATCGGTTCTTGAGTTATGGGTTTCGTATGGCAACGGCCTAGCTGACAATTTTGCGGCTGAAATGAGACACTTGTTGGAAAAACATAGTTCGGACTGACATAAGGATTGAATGAACCAATGCATGCGGAACACATAAAAATCTGCCAAATATGAGTTCTCATAAGATTCACTTTCATGAAAATTGAAAACGAACATTTTAATAGAACGTATGTAATGAGTTAAATAGAGCCCCTCTAGCAGCTGCAGGTAAACTATGATATGGCTAGATAATGACATAATTTTCCGCTATAAATTTTGGCATTCCCACTGAGCTGCAATGTGAACCATGACCTTCCAATATCAATAAAACCATCCCTAATGGTTTTCAAGGCAAAATTTTGAAATATGTCCGGATTAAGTAAGTCTGAAAATATATCAGGTTAATCATCAAATCAGATTAGTGTTAATTATATTTCAAAATCAAACAGACCGCATATTTCAGAAAAATTCTAGACAAATTCGATACCTGGTCTTCAATATTCTAACATTTCGCCAGTTAACATCCTGTTTTATTAGTCAGTGATTGTTGACTAAGGAAGTAAAATTCATTTTATTAAAATCGAACAAAATATCAAAACCAAAAACTTAGAAATCAGAGTGAAAATGGAAGACAATTACTGGAATGACGACAGATCAAAACAATTTATGGCAATCATGGAAAAAGGGTTCCCATCAGCAGTGTTACAGTAGATAAGTTGCCACTAGAAAAAAAAACCCTAAAATTAAAGAATATTGAGAACCTACTGATGTTATATGACGAAGAGTGGACAAATATCAAGATGTTTGCTTTTTAGAAAAAAATGTTGGAAAAAAGTGAAACCACAAGTAGTAATAGTGTAGATGCAACGAAAAACAAAGTTACAGAAGACGAATAATGTGACTGTATGGAGGAAGATTGTGGAGTGAAAATCTAATACTTCTTGTTTCTTGCTGACCAGCATTGGTTTATCTGGTTTATTATTATTTAAGTTATATTTTCTGTAAAAATCCAAAAAAATACATGTTTGTTTCGAAGCTTATCCATCAGCAAATTCAAAAATAAAAATAAATTAATCTAAGGAAATACCTATGAAGAATAATAATTAAAAGTTTATAATATTAAAATTAAAATAAGAAGTAAATCTTCGTATATAGTAGACGTAATTTAAGGTAGCTACCTAAGCTGCTAAAGCGTCTTAAAAAATAAATTCGGTCATACTGAAACTACAGTGAAAATTGAATTGTTTTTTTACATGCTAATGCAAATATTTCTAAGTGTCGTTTAGTGAAACGTGTTGGACCAAATAAAAAAAAATCTCATCGGCATCAAGATATAAGCTTTTCAGGGATTCTGAATATCAACATTAAAATGGAAAAACTATTAAGCTCAAAAAGCCCAGTTTTCAATTAGACACGTCATATAAGTTAAAGTTATCAATGCTGGAAATAAGTAGAATCGCTTTCTTTACTCCCATAACAACAGATGCGTAAAATATCAAAATACTATTTTGTAAAACATTTCAAAACATCACTACACGCAATAATAAAGGGAGCAGCATGCAGACCACCCATGCAAAATAATTGCGTTATCACTTATCTAATATAGGAAGCTCTTGTTAAGGTATTATTGCTAAAGAAAGGTCATTTTTTGCTATTACAAAATTAAACAGTAACATCGCTCTTAATGATAATAGTTATGTTGACAAATTCAAATCTAACTAATATTATCAACAATAATGTATATAGTAGGTCAACATTAATAACATTAGGAAAAAAAATAATCGCCTTGTGCTTTTGGTGAAGTTATCAGGAGATTAATATGTTCAGCCTTAAATAACATAAAGATTGATTTAAATGATTTTACCTGAAATAAATTAATTTCTTTCTATAATCTTATCTGCATAAAGGTATTTAAAAGAATATAGAGTGCGATTAACATCCCATCATTGTGTCCCGCCACGATCTGTTCTTAAGTCACGGGCCCAAAAATTTCTATATGGCTATATTGGCCTGGCAAAATACCAACAGATCAAAAAGCTTATTTTTAATCGATAGCGTTCAATAGTGACAAAATGCCAAGGTCATATATGTCTTGTTACTATATGGCCAAGGCAATGTCGTCATCGTCTAACCTCAACTGTTTGTCTTTTGTAGTCTGTGTTTGGTTTTACCTTGGTCACAAAGTACTTAAAAAATTAACCAAAGTAAATGTTCCCTCTTTTTAATCTGCTCATTAGAGTACATTATAATAAGGTTGGGAAAATGCATTTTAGGCAAGAAAGATCAGTTTGTTTGTCAACATTGCTTGTCTTGAATCTTCGCACACACACCGCTCGTCGAGCACCATACGATCTCCCTTTAGTGTGTGTGCCACTACCATAAAAAAAAATCATCTACGGCCTGAAACAATTATGCCAGGAACACTGAAACTGCGTTCGCTCTCAAATGAGATTCCGGGAATGAATAAGTACTTAAAGCAACATTCATCCATAGTAGGCAGCTCGTTGCCACTTATCTGCAACATAATCATGGTACCTAACCATTACCTTACTTGAACCATTCCTTCAAAATAGGAAAGGATCGGTCTCTTTAGATCTGGAATCTGAAATGGTGAGAGGCCACGACACTTAGGTCCCGTTGGACCCCCTGTGTGTTCTCCCTAGGTCAACCAATCTATCTAGGCCATCGCCCAGCCTAGTTCTGTAAAAAAGGCGGCGATGTTGCCTGAGGAGGCTGTTCTGAGAAAAACCATGGTTGGCCATCGTTCTCCCAAAATAGATTTCCTTAGTTCCGACACAGCGTTGCAATCGCAGAGCAGATACCTCCTGTTCACACTCTCTGCATAGAGGTGTCTCGCATAATCTCCATATGTAGAGATGTTTGAGATGTTTCCCTAGCTGGCGGTGTCCAGTCAGAATCCCCGCCATGAGTCATAGGTTTTTCCTTGACATACCCAGGTATACCTTTGCTGTAGACTCATTGGGGTTGTTTAGTAGCTCTCTAGCCAGTCGACCATTAGTTGTTTCGTCCCATCTTTTCCTAAAGTATTCATGGGTGTTTTTTTTTTTTATCATATTATGTATCAACATCGCGATAGGTAGGTTTGAAAGGACAGCTCCCATAATGTATGAACCAGCTGCCTTTCTCGCCAATTTATCTGCTAATTTATTACCTTTGCACTGTACACACAGAAATTCTGTTTTCACAGAACTACTGAATAGTACTCACCTGGCTGTAAATTTGCTGATGCCTGAATGATTATGCCCGCAGTAAAGGATGTCTACTTTTCAGCATTGCCCAGGAAAGCCAAAATATCAAATTTTGATCCTGTAGTAACACTGTCACTAGTGTTTGTTGAGCTGGCTGACTGGTTTGCTTCGTTCTTTTTCCTCATTATGCTCTACATCTCCTGCTTCAAAATTGTAGCCGCCGATCATGCATTGACTTCGAAACACCTCCTTCTTAAATCTCGGATCCAATATTATTGCTAATTTAATAACTGTTCTGGTTTCGCATACAAAGGGCATTCTCTCAACAGACTCTAATAAACCATGATAAAATTGCCTTCCGTCTCCCGTATTTAACTCAGTTAATTATTATCTCAAAAAGTTGTTGATGCCAAATGTGATAGGATTTATCGTTGCCTGTTACATATTTACCACCTAAAAATTTAATGAAAGTTTAAGTAATAAATTAGTACATTCAAATAATACTTAATTTTATCTGATACTTTTCGTGTTGCCTCTTCGAAGCATTTAAGAGCCATGACGGGGTCAGAAAAAATGGTACTTTTATCGACTGAAAAGGAGAAAGGCACCTTCCCAACTTTCAATACAGCTCTTCCAATTGCATCATTCACTTTTAGTTTTCTTTCCACCATTTAATAAGTACTGTTTCATCTAGTAGGAACTTCTTTTTTTTTTATGGCAGTGGCACACACACTAAAGGGAGACCCTATGGCGCTAGACGAGCGGTGTGTGTGCGAAAATGTTGATTGACACGGCTCTTGAATATTTGTAAGTTGTAAGTCGTGGGAAACAGATGTCCTGGGAGTGAGTACCACAGTGATGCAGTGCACCAGACAAAGGAGTTCTAATAAAGCGATGTTCTAGGTGTTTCCAGTTGTACGACGAACTGGTGCGCTCTTGCCATCTGTCGTGACTGTCTGACAGGAGCTGCCAGGGGCGGGATGAGGCGGACCAAATCCTGGGAACATCTGCCGTGAAAGTATCTGTAAAATAGAGATATCTCGGCTACATGTCTGCGGTGTTCCAGACTATCTAGATTCCGGGTCAACTCCGGGTCGCCGACGAGACGCACAGCTCTCTTCTGAATGGAATCCAGCAGCTTTAGGGTGTGATTTGGTGCGGCACCCCATATATGTGAGCAATATTCCAAGCATGGTCTTATTTGAGCATTGTAGAGCAAGAGCAACTGCTGCGGTGTTTAGAATTTTTTGTTGCGAAATAGCGCACCAAGCTTCTGGGAGGCTGATTTTGCGATGTTAGCAACGTGGTCATGCCAGGACATATTGCTGTTGACCGAGATACCCAGCAGTCCGATTGACGAGGATGAAGGAATGGTCGACCCTACCATAATGATGTCAGGGCCCGCTGTATTGGCCCTCTTGGTAAACGTGGCTGCTTGGGTCTTTGTGGCATTGAACTGAACCAAATTTCGGTCGCCCCAAGTTTGAACTTTCTCCAGGTCTTGAATTATTGCTGTAATCTGCTCCTGTCTGCGGTGATGAGTCTCAGCCGCTGGTAAGGGTTTTTCTGATCTAAAGTGGGAGACAAGGGTACTGTCATCTGCAAAACTATAAACAGGATTATTTGTTTCAATCAGCAGGTCATTAATATAGATTAGGAACAGAGTTGGTGAAAGTATTGCGCCTTGCATTGATGCCCGCGTTGATGGTGAATGTGTCCGAGATGTGTCCATCGACTGCAACGTGCAGAGATCGGCTCTTAAGGAAACTGGCAATCCAGCTGCAGAGAGAGGCTGGCAGTCCGAAGGACGGTAGTATGTTGAGCAGTCCGTCATGCCAAACTCTGTCGAGTGCCAACGCAATCGCTCGAGACTCTCCGTAGTTCTCAATTGCCCTACTCCATATATGAATGACATAGGCCAATATATCTCCTGTTGATCTCTCTTTGCGAAAGCCGTATTGGATATCGCTGAATATTTTGTTGTTCTCAAGGTACTTGAGTAGTTGCTGATTGACTACACGTTCCATGACTTTGAAGATTATTGGAAGCAAGGCAATTGGACGATAGTTTGAGGGCGTTCTTGGAACAGGTTGCACTCGAGCGACTTTCCAAGAAGATGGGTAAATCCCTTTTCCGTAAGACAGGGAAAAAAGCCTGGAAAAGACGGGTGTTAGTTCGTTGGCGCAGTTCTTTAACATGATGGCAGGTATTCCGTCTGGTCCTGATGCCTTTTGCGTATCTAGATTTTTAAGAATTTTACGAATATCACGGTGATGAAATTTTACTTCTGCCATGGTAGTGTTGATGTTCGATATGGTGGGGAGAGTCTTGCCTTGCGGGACGTCTAAGGTAGAGTGCGAAGAAAAGATTTTGGCGAGCATGTTTGCTTTTTCCTTGGCTGTAGTCGCCGTGATGCCACGTTCGTCTGTCAAAGGTGGGAGAGACGTTTCTGTAACGTTGGTACTTACTGCCTTTGCTACCGACCAAAAATTTCTGGAGCCACTGGGGTATTGCGAAAGTTTATTCCTGATCCTTTGATTGTGTTTGTCCTTAGTTTCGTCGATAATACGCTTGCATTCGTTTCTCGCTTCGACAAAATAATTGCGATTTTCAGCGGTCTGATTTTGCTGCCAGTACTTGTAGGCTTGCTGTTTCCTACCCACAGCTCCTTCGCATCTTCTGTCGAACCAGGGTTTTCCTTTTGATGGTAACTTGATGGAATTTGGGATGTATGCTTCCATTCCTGAGGAGATTACTTGCGTGATCTTTTCGCAGCAGACTGACGGGTCGTCAGCGCCAAAGCAGACATCGAGCCAAGGATAATCTAGGTAGAACCCCCTTAGATCGTCCCAGTTTGCAGAATTTTAATGCCAGATTTTGCGAGGCAATGGTGGATCCTTCTGTACGAGTGGCAATTCACAAACCGTTGTAATAAGTTTGTGGTCGGAAGTACCTAATGGCGGACCAACTGTAACTGTGTACTGGTCACGATTGGTGGTTAGAAAAAGATCCAGGAGGGCGGCGAATTCGCGCCTCTCTGAGATTTGAGTTGGTTCGTCTACAATTTGAGTATGCCGCTGATGGCGAATGCTTCAGCCTCTGTACCTTCGTGATGTTTGAGCCAGTTGGTGTTGTGGGCATTGAAGTCTCCCAGAACGATTATTTCTGAACTGGGGTGATCAACCTGTATCGAGTCAAAAGTGGTAGCTTGTGTTGAAAAAAAGCATTGGTAGGCTCTATCGCTCGGAGGGCGATAGAGACAACATATAAACTTGGTTAATCCCTTGGCGGTGAACTTGAGCCACAATAGTTTGTACTCTTTACAAGATTTATTTTCTTCAATATTCAGCTGTTTTATAAATTCTTCCATTGCAACCGTACTACTTCTAAAGAAAAGTAACTACTTCTTTACATTTCAAATATTTCTTGTACCACTTAATTCAATGCACGGGCATAACAAGGAAGGTGCCTCTTTTTATTTATTAACAGAGTTAAAAATTCCAAATAGTATATAAAACACATTTTTACCAACTACTCCAAAAACTCAATCATAAATAATTAACCCAATTGTCTTACCAATACTCTCTGTTTGAAACACAAAAAACTATATCTGAATAGATCAATACATTCGAAATTTGGTTATATTTATTCATTAGCCTATTGGAAAAGCATTGAGTTCCATATTCAGTTCGATGGTGTACAATGTGAAACAGTTGTCTCGATCTCGTTGTTCTTTGGAGTATTCGAAAAAGAACCAATGAAAATAATTGACTGCACTCAATTTGGCCATTAATCAGTTTAAATAAAAATAATACTATTGCATTTTGTCTGCGTTGTTCAAGACCTTGAATACCTGCCAACTGAATGCGTGTCAAATATGACAAGTCCCCATATGGAAACCTCAACTTCTGCAATAAAAATTTCACAAATTTGTTTTGAACCTGTTCTATGCGATGTATATGACAGTTGTAGACAGGACTCCATATAACACTATTATATTCTAAGATGCTACGTACCAGACAGTTATACAAAGATTTAATAGCTTTAATATCACAAACATTTGAACAGGTACGACGCAGAAAGCCCAACATTCTTGTTGCTTTTAACACTACGTTATCAATATGTTTATTAAAACTCAAGTCGCTACAAAAAACCACGCCCAAATCATTAAAACTGACCACCGATTCCAATGCAACGCCTTCAGTGGAATATTGATACTTTAAAAGACTTTTACATTTATAAAACCGCGTAATTCTGCATTTGAGAATATTAATCTCTAAATAATTCAAATTAAACCAATTGCCTAGATTAGTTAAGTCTTGTTGCAGTGCCAAACAGTCATTGATAGAATTAACAACACTAAACAACTTGAGATCATCGGCATACAAAAGACATCTGCATTGTCCAAACACAGACGTGACAGAATTATTAAAGAGCAGGAACAAAACTGGGCCCAAGCGGGAGCCCTGCGGCACGCCCGACGTAACATTTATTTGGCGAGACACTACAGCTCCAACCTTAACACACTGCTTACGACGCTAAGATAGGACTGAACCCACCGAAGATATGGACCGGAAACCCCCAGGCCTGAAAGTCTTTCAATAAGCAGCCCGTGACAGACTCGGTCGAAAGCCTTCGTGAGGTCTGTATAAATTACGTCCACCTGAGAACCCTCTTCTACGCCACTCACCACATAGTCATGAAATATTCCCAAATTAGTAGCAGTTGATCGGCCCTTGAAGAAACCATGTTGATTGGAGGATATCTGATGTTTAAAGCATTCAAAAAGTTCCTCAGTAATTTTCGACTCAAACACTTTAGACATAATAGGCATCAGAGAAACACCACGATAGTTTTTCATGTCCTTTTTTGATCCAGACTTAAAGATGGGAACAAGCCAGGAGTGTTTCCACAATGTTGGAAAGCTGCCCTGATCAAAGGATGCCTGGTAAACAAGACTCAATGGACTCGCCAACGAGTCGCAGCAGGAACACTGAAGGAATCCCATCTGAAGCCGTGCTCTTGCCTTTGTCCAGTGAGCTCAGCCTCCCGACAATTTCCTCAGAAGTGAATGAGTGATGGATAAGGGAATTGCACCTATCCTCCAAAATGACTGGAAATTGCTGGTTCGAGTAATCCCTGTAACAATACTCAAAATGCTCCGCAAAGGCATCTGCAATTTCATTTGGTGTCTGTTTATTTTGGTCATTATAATGCATACTCTTAGGAATGCCATGGTTCTTCCTGAGTGAATTCCCATAAGACCAGAAATACTTATTGACGGAACCATTCGCTCGGTATTTGAGATATATAAAAGGTAGCTCAGTTCTATCAACCATTTTGATTCCCTTCGAAGTTTAGAGTATTCCACATAGTCCACCTGGCTCCTAGAAAATTTATATTTCTGGTAAGCTTTATCCTTTCTGCTTATTACGTTCTTAGTTTCACTGGTGTACCATCTGGGATATTTGTAGCGTTTTCTAACATTCTTTGGAACATACTTCTCAATACCATGAAACAAAATGTCATAAAAAGTTGCCACACCGTCGTCAACATTAGTGCACTTTGCCAACCATCCCCAGTCAACGTTCAAAAAGTAATTATTAAGACTGTGGTAGTCTGCTATGTCAAAGTTATAGACCACATCATCGTCATTTTCTAAAATAGCAAGAGATGATAATGAAAATTGCAATTCAAGTGGTATATGATGCTGCACGACTCGACTAAGTGGTAGCTGGGCTGGCCTCACCGTGAAATCAGGAAGCGCATCACAAAACACAAGATCTAGATATCTGTTAAATTCGTTAGGTAAATGATTGGCCTGCTGTAGCTCATTAATAAACATTCCTGAGATTAAAACTTCCGACGCAGGCGAAGACAGGTCAGAAGGCACAAGAAAACCATCACCTTCCATCACCCAATTGACCATTGACAAATTGAAATCTCCAGTTAGCAGCAATTTACTCTGCTTGTATCTACTTCTAAGCCCCTCCAAGGTATCAATAAAATGCTGGTAGGATTCACAGGCCGTATTCGGAGGGAAATAGACGCATCCTAAAATGACCGCTGTCTCATTCATCTTTAGCAATACCCATAGGTCTTCAAAAACGGGATCATCCGAGCTCGGCAACATACTGGAATCAAATGATGACTCAACACCAATCAAGGTACCACCACCCCTAGCACAGTTCAAGGCTTCCTAATTTCTGTCCGATCTATACACAACGTAACCCGAATCAAACATTTCTGTAATGCAAATTTCTCCGTAAGCCATGTCTCCGTAAGGAATATGAAGTCGAAGCACGCTGCCCTTACAGCATTGGACAGCTGTGTAGTTTTAGTTCAAAGTCCTCCAACATTCTGGAATAATCATACAGCATTGATGACGGACGCATCACAGGTGAACTTTTGGTCTCCGACGAAGCAAAAAATTTTCGGGAGCCTCATTGAGAAGTATGTAATTTCTCAAAAGGAATATAATAAACTCTGTTTTGGTCTTATAACCAACAATGCCATCCGCATCCGTACTAACAAGTGGAACAAATGCAACATCACTTCCACCCAAATACGATCTCAAAACTGTGTTCAGACGGTGTATAAAGTTATTCAGAATAGGCCTGTGTGCATGGCAACTACGGCCAACAACAACTAAGTTGGTACCAGATGTCACCAGGGGCAGCTGGTCTAGTTCAACCCCCGTTATTGGTCTTCCTCTAACCGCATTGTAGTCAGAAACGAAAACAATGACATGATCACTTTTATCAAATTGTTTACATAACCGTTGACACTCAATAACAATATCGCCAAAAAAGAATTTTGAGTTTATTTGACAGTTAATATCAAACATGCCATTAGTCCTATGCTTAAACATTAACGTCGTTCCTCTGGCACATTGACCCCCCACAATAAGCAGCTATCTTTTACGATCACGTGTCCCAGAACCAAAAGCTTTGAAAGATTGTTCACCTGATTCTACGTTATCTTTGGCTTTTATTTCAGAGAACTCCTGCCGTAGTTCTTGATTAATTCACAGGCTTTAACCATGTTAGATGTGGGATCTGTCAGTACATAAGTAATTTTATGTTTGATGTTCCATTCTTCGAAAATTACCATCGATGATCCTAAAATATTTTGAGCAGTATGATTAACTCCAATGGTTTTGTTGAAAGAACAGCCGATTTCAATGTAGGTATATGTAGGATCAACAAAATGACCAGTCACAGTGATGTACGTTTATGTTGCTGCAGATGTCCATGAATCACAGACAGTTGCATGGTATTCACGATTATGATAAGAAGTAGAGAAGAATGGAAAAAGAACACCACTGGCATTCTCACATCGTAGGAAAGTGTCATAAAATGGTATATAGATGAGTCAAGAACTCAACAGGGGAACCGAGCCGGAGTATTTGTGCCAGAAACCAAATGCTCCGAAACAAGGGGAAAATACCCGGACATATTCCAGGTGGAAATTAAAGCTATAGAAGGAGATGCGCAGTTCAACCTAGACGGAAACTATATGAAGAAAGATATTGTCATCTTCTCAGGTAATCAAGCAGCCATCGAAGCGCTGAGATCACCAACAATAAGCTCCAGAATGGTATGGGAAATCCTAGATAGGCTAAACGAACTAGACAAGAATAACAAACTATCCCTTCAATGAATATCAGAACACGCTGGGATAGAAGACAACGAAAAAGCAGACCAATTCGCAAAAGTAGAAGAACAAACTACGCTTTTGGGACTGGGACCTTTCGTTGGTATAGGGATGCAAGGAAGAGTTTAAGAAATAAGAGCGAACCAAATGGATCAGTCTATGGGAACGTCTTCTAGGGCCCCCTCACACAGGAAGATAAAATAAAACTTATAACACTGAGTAAGTGTAATTTCCGCATCCTCACCCACTTTCTGTCGAGCCACTTCCAGTTGAGAAGGCATTTGGAGAGAAGAAAAATTGAAAACAAGGACAATTGCCGGTTCTGTGAGGATGGGGAGAAAACCCCGGAAGACCTTCTCACGAGGCGGGGGCGAACAGGCGAATGACCTACTTTGGATGCTTTATAGACGAACAGGAGGAACTTCCATCCAGACTACTTGCTTTTATCAAAGCACTGAAGCTGGATGAGGTACTTTGATCGAGAATCACATCAAAGCAAGTACGAAGAAAGAAGACACAATAGATTTATACAGGGCCCAGTTTACTAATACTAATACCCCCCCCCCCCCCCCCAACCCAAGATCATTCACTCAACATGGGCTAATTTATTTTGTAATTTTCTATATACATCTGTATAATATTTAGTTAAATGTTTTCTGCTTAGGGTATACGTACTTGGCATTCCATACCTCCGGTTCAACAACTTAATAAATTTTCTAAACCTTTTATCATTCACCATACTGAATGGTCGGAAGTCTAACGTAATCATTTCTACTAATGCTCCATCTATCTCCTTTTTACGGTGTGAGTTAACATCATAATTTATCGCTCTCCTAAAAATTGGAATCTTGTGATTGAAGGAGCATTAGATGTAGAGTACTTAGCTGCCTCCGAGGAAACAAAAGACCTTTGCTCGTCTGGGCCAATTTTGTCAGACTGGCTTTATTGATATAATGGGTAAGCTCTATTCAGGTGGTCGGCCAAATTGCTGGTATTACCACTCGTCAATCACTTTTTCCTCCTTACAACAGGCCTGCTTTTCGATAAGGTGGGGCATGGGTTTTCCCCATCTGTTTCTGTATCGGATTCTGGGTATGTATATATCTCATAGTTTAGGGCATTCTCAAAAAATAAGAATTAAGCTAGACAAATTTTTGCTTAACAAATACGCACCATGAAAATTTATTTGAGATTTATACATCCATAATTTTCATCATAGTCCATTTAAGGCTAAAAAGTAAACACTGCTTTTTTGGAAATTAAGGTTATAGCCTTATTAGAATGTTAAGCTGGTATGGATACATCGATATATTTATTTTATTTTAAATATATTTATATTCCTCTCGCCGTAATATCAATATCAATCTGAGTAAGTCCAATCCTGCAAATTCTTATTATCGGCGTTGTCGCTGCTGGACAATAGTATAAAATGGAATATCTTCGAAAAGTTATCATTGATTATTTTATTATTTATGCGGAAAATGTGTAACATAAATTTTATTTTGTAATTGTAGTAACTTAACATTACTGAAAATTTCTGAAGAGTACTTGAAACGTATTGCGCTCAAAGCATACCTGAATAATAGACTGAAAAGGTAAGTTCATGAAATTTATTTATTTTTGGAGCATAGAAGTTGCAAATTTTTCTTAGGTCTGAGGATAGATAGTACCCCATAAATAAAGCGCTAAATTATAAGTTTGAAAAAAATTGTGAAGAAGTCTTGTAGCGAATTGTATATAAAACATATTTGAATAAGGGGCGACGAAAATATATTTTTTTTGAACATTAAAATTCAAAATGTCTTTTCAGTTTGAGCGTAGAAATAATCACTTAAATAAACTGCGGAAATGATAAATTTTAAATTGTGTAAAAATTTAAAATAATTTATTTTTTAAATTTAAAAGCAAACATCTTTTAAAGTTTTGGTATTTATACGAAAAAAGAGTAATATCAAGTCAATCCTAATAATATAAATAAAACGTTATTTATTAATGAAATTTATAGCAAAGATCTGAAGTGAATTGCATCAAATTATAATTATTGATAAAGTAAGGTGGATAAAAATGTTTTTATTACGCATGCATCATAATCAACGATTATCGCACGCTGCAGCGTGCTTAAAATGATGTTTATGATGCGCCTACATTTTTAAAGGTTGTTATAGAAATATTTGATCATGTCAAATGTGACAGATTAATATATTCGTCAATATATCCTTTAAGTTTAATATTTAAAACATCTTTGAGATTATGATGCATTCGTAATAAAAAATAGCGTATGATATACGTGTATAAGAGGTCTTTAAAGCCCTTGCGACTTACAAAACACTCCGCTGCGCGTCGTGTTTTGAAATATGTCGCACGTGCTTTAAAGGCCCTCTTATACACTTATATCATAATATACTATTATTTTACAAATATTGAAATTTTAAATTTTTCTTTAATTGGTGCATATAAATAAGCCCATAGATACAGAATTTACTTATTCATATACAATTAATGTCGTTAATAACTTATGCTGGCTTATGCCAGTTTCAAAAAGGATTTTAATTAAAAATTAAAATTGCTTTTATAAACGAAGCATTATTATTGGTAGATCTTTTTAATATGTTAGTTTATTCCATATAGAAAAATATTGATTTATTACCATAGCCTCAGCCTATATTCCAATTAGACCTTGACTAGAACATACTTTTTTTGGACACGATATTGTGCAGGATGGCTCATATCTCGATATCAAAAGAAATTAAAATTCAAAAGTTTCTTGGATTAACAGGAATTTCTAAAATATATTTTCATATGTAGAGTATTTTACTTTTGTGAACAAACATTAATGTTCTAAGCCTGAATATTGATCTATATTTGGATACTACTTTTTACTCTAATAACATGTTTTAAACCTTATATATACAGGTTGACAATTTAAAAACTTAAAATGGCTATATGTTTTACACCAAAAAAGGTATAAAAAAAATGAAAAAAATGCCATTTCTACAAAAGCCCGGAGGAACTAAAATTGTGCATTTTGCGGACCAGCTTCACCCACCCTTGAAGCACTACCCTCATCCACTTTAAAACCTTGAATGGCACTGTTGCGACACCTCTCTGAAAAGCTTTTTAGCAATACCTATATTAATGAAATTTAAGGATGAAATTTTAAGAAAATGTAGTGCTAAATTCTCTATTTTTTTGCAATGACGCAAATAAACTGCTGGTCATTTGCTGTCGAGCCAGGAAAATTTCGCCTAAATTTAAAACTAAATATTTCTTAACCGGACATGATATCGATGTCTGGTTTTTAATGGTTAATAGAAAATTAGAAAAAAATTCCAATGCTGTCAAAAATTTTTATGTACAAAGACGATGATTTTTGCTCAAATTTCAATAGCATTTAACTTTCATAATAATTTTTTTTAAATTTGCCACTGTACACCAATTGAATCACTGGTCCATAGCAAAGAAAGCAGTATGTCAAATTTTTGATATATGCTATATTTGAAAAGATACCGATTTTTTGTAAAACGTTGCGTTCTTCGACATTTAGGTAGTTAGACCACACTGTGCGTTATATCGTGCGAACTTTGTAAGTGATAATTGTACCTTACGAGAAGCTTGTTTATGTTCAGTAAAAAAAAATTACCTATATGTTGTGATGTGCAGTGGCGTACTTATAGTCACTTATATGTCTATGGTTTATGAGTACTTCACAACTTTTCACGATTGTTTTGTATTGGAAAGTACTCGCTCGCAAAATCAAACACATCAAACTAGTGATACTAAATTTTAAGGGTTTTAAAAACAAGTTTAATTTTAGGAATAGTGTTGTATTAGAAATAAGTAAAAAAAAATATTCCAAAAATTAAATAAAAAAATTAGAATTTTTTTAAAAATTTTTAGACACACTGTAAAATATACATGTAGATACAAAACTATATTAAAAATAAATAAAAATATAAGGAAAAACTTGCTTAAACTAGAGGCGAGTACTTTCCAATACAAAACAATAGGGAAAAATTGTGAGATACTCATAAACCATAGTATGAGTGATTACAAGTACGCCACTGCACATCACAACATTTAGGAAGAATTTTTTTTTTCCTGAGCATAATAAAGTTTTTCGTACGGTATAATGATAATCACTTATAAAGTTTGCACTATACAACGCACAGTGGGGTCTAGCTACCAACAATTTGAAAAAATCAAGGTTTTACAAAAAAATCAATATCTCATAATATATAGCAGATATAAAAAAAATTGAGAGACTGCCTTCTTTGCTATGAACCAGCGATTCAATTGACGTGCAGTAACCAAATTTAAAAAAAGTATTGTGAAAGTTACATGCTATTGAAATTGGAGCAAAAATCACCGTCTTTTTTGACATCCTGCATATAAATTTTTTTGAAAAAAAAATCAAACATTGGAGAGTTTTTCCTAAGGGATAAATCTATTAATCATTAAAAACCGTGTAGATCGATATCATGTCTGGTTAAGAAAATATTTAGTTTTAAATTTAGGCGAAATTTTCCTTGCTCGAAAGCAAATGGCCAGCAGTTTATTTGCATTTTGACCTTTTTTGTAAAATCTTCATTAAAATTTGCATCTTTTAAATAATTTTAAATTTAACGTGCTTGCAGTAGCCATCGCTTGTGTGTGTATTTTTTCTTCAAAATTATTTTCATGTATTCTATGAAAGAGCGAGAAGAATGTTTATAGTCCTCAGGGTATGTGCTATTTGAGATCGGCCATTATTTTTAACGAAACAGATAAGAGATTTGCTTTCAAAATTAATTTGAAGAAACGAGATTGGTTGGTAATAAAAAATAAATATGCAATATGCATTTGGAAGACCAGTAAACTTTAATAACAAATATCGGTGTAATCTAATAACTTAACAAAAAACTCGCAACCTCTCACTTTGAATACATGACATAATATTTAGATCATAATAAGCTAGTATCACTTTTAATTGCTATTAAAATTTACTTGCTAAGCAAATAGAATTTTTTTAAATAAATGACTATTCAAACAAAAATTAAATCCTAATAAATAACTTCAAAATTACGCAAAATGTCCATATGCATATGAAAAAATTAATAAAAAATAATAAATCGAAAAAAAAAAAATAATTATACAGGTTAATATCTGCGCAGGAAAAAAAGGAACTTGTCTATATGAAGATCTAATAATATTTAGCCAGGTCAGTCATGAATTTTTCGGTTTATTCTTTTCTAATAATTTACATACATCGAGGTAAGATGGTAGGTCATCTTATGTGAACCACCAGTTAAAGCTTTTTATAGTTAGTACTTTTTTTAAATAAAAGATACTCTATACATGCGCAAAAATAAAAAAAATTAGATAACTACTAATACATTTACTTAAAGGTAATAATTATAAAAGGTGTTTTTAATTGAGTGCCGATACTTAAGGTTGTGAATCCTTGGGCGATTTTAAGAAGAAAAGTTAATATTAACATATGTCGTAAAGCTCTTCATTTTTGAGCTACATGATGTTAAAATTTTAAAAAATATATAACTTTTTTATCATAATTATTATATCACTCTTAGATATTTTTATGAAATTTTGCACACACATTTTAACCATTAAGGAGCATTTTTTGACTCAAAAGATTTGTTTTTTAATTTTTACCAGTGACGCCCATAGATAGTTTGATCTGAATAATTATGGCATTATTAATGATTATTTGATAGGCCCATTTTTTCTCCCAAGAAGACTTGATGGACAATCATATTTACACTTTCTTGAAGAAGATCTGCCTATGCATGATGGTGCGCATTTTAGCTTACGAGTACGTGAATTTTTAAATCACACCTATCGCAATCGGTGGATAGGTCGCGGAGGAACGCAGTCATGGCCGCTTAGATCTCCCGACCTTAATAGTTTAGACTATTTTTTCTGGGGGCATCTGAAAAGTTTAGTGTACGCAGTGCCGATTCAAACCGAAGAAGAGTTACGAAATCATATAATAGTATGCTGCCAAATCATAAGAAACACCCCACGAATCTTAGAAAATGTGCGTCAGTCTATTCCAAGAAGAGTAGATGCTTGCATACGTGTGGGTGGAGGACACTTCCGACAACTACTGTAAATAATGTGGGTTCTTTATTTTGTTTTTTTACTCTTGTCATTCCGCTTTAGATCTAAGCTCTTGAATTTTTTGTTTACTAAATAAATCGCGATTTCTAAAATAAATTAAAAACAAATTTTTTGGTTTTTATTTTTTTACGCGAAAACGGTGCATCGTTCGAAAGTAAGTCGATGGACCAAATTGCTCCAAAATAAATGAGGATTTTAAATAAAAGTTTGGTTTTTAGAAAAATCAGTGGCGTACCATTTTTTTTCTTTAAAAATATTCAGTTCAAACCCCGTACGGACGTCACTGGTAAAAATTAAAAAAAAATCTTTTAAGTCAAAAAATGTATTTTCATGATTAAAAGGTGTGTACAACATTTCATAAATATATCTAAGAGTGATATAATAATTATGATAAAAATGTTATATATTTTTTAAAATTTTAACATCCTGTAGCTCAAAAATGAAGAGCTTTAGGACATATGTTAATATTAACTTTTCTTCTTAAAATCACCCAAGGATTCACAACCTTAAGTATCGGCACTCAATTAAAAAACACCCTGTAGATTTCTAATTTTTAGAACAAGAGATTATTCACGATTATAGTAGAAAAAGCTCTCATAAATGCATAATCTTAAATTTTAAATGATAGATAAATAAAATAATGTGACCGAAAATCATTAGGTATATACACATATTCTTGTCGATAGAACTCGGAGAGACACGAACATTTCTCGTCAAGAAAAGCCATTCGCCCATCTCGCCTTGACCAAAATTGCGAGAAATAAAATTTCACCTAGGCGGCATCACTATTGATTTGGCACTTAAGTTTTTAAAGGACGAATGTGAGAGAGGACAATTACTTGGAATTAATTCAAAATTAGCTGAAATTATCAAAAGCAATCACAACCAAAATTTTAAATTCTTACTCCAGAATCAAATGTAGGTTGTGAAAATGAATTGCAAGAGACAGCATCAATAATTATTAGTTATCAAGAGGAGGAAATTGGTGTTAACAAAGGAGACAGACAAGACCAATATGAAGCAAGAAGAGGGGGGAGAGAAAATGAAGTACATGCCATTAATAAAATACTAGAAAATATGGAAAACGCGTCGGATAATGACAAAAAAACCCTTGAGAATGCCAACAAATTAGTAATAAATAAAAACGATAACAAAAACAAAAAACGATATAAAAGTGAGTGGTAAATGCCAAAAAAGAATTATTTATGATAAAATAATATGTCATACCGATAATAATTGGCAAAAAAACAAAATATTTTCAGGCTTCTGGTAATTGACATGGAATGATAAAAAAATTTATGCTAGTGCCAAAGTTAAGAAAGAAGTTACATAGGGAACAAAAAATAGGAAAAATAAACAAGCTAAAGTTTATATGTATGAACTTATGAATGGAATGTTAAGTCCGTAATTACCAGAAATGCATGATAAAAGGACATATACAAATAACGTACAACGTCATACGTTCTATGATCAAAAGCAAAATTAGAAATTTGAATAATAGACATTCCTGCAGATTATGTTCCTTTGATTCAAAATGCCAGAAATAATTTAAATCCATACCATGCTTAACGTACTGAATATGATTCTTCCAACAATTTTTGAAATATGGCTGCTGAAGATTCAATAAGGTCAGATTACAAAACAGGAGATTACAGGCTTGATAGCGCTAAGATGTAATCCCATGTTATAAGTCATTATAAAATCCTACATGGATACAACAGTTGGACACCATTACCTTGCAGATATATGGACAATGATCCTTTATCAACTGAAAAAATTCCAATCATATGTGGAGGACCCTTGAAATTTAAAAAGGAATAATTAAATCCTCAAAGAACTAGATATGCAAAAGGCATCAGGATCGGACGAAATACCTGCCATCGTATTAAAGAACTGCGCCAACGAACTAACATCCATTTTTACAGATTTTTTTCTCTATCTTACCGAAAAGGGATTTACCATCTTCTCTCTCTTTTTTTTTGGTAAATACGAGAAAATGCTTCATGCACCCCCTGTCGGCCTCCCTGTGGGGCTCCAACCCACTAAAAACTCGTCCGTTTTTCCACAGGAACTTTAACCTGGCACCTCTCTCTGATTACATGGCCTTCGCTTATCTATGGACCTCGTTGTTGGCTACCCTTCTCCGCGATGATGCATGCGATGCGACTAAGGGCGCCAATCAGGCTGGGAGAAAATCGGTACTGTACCATCCCATCCTAACTGTCCCCACCAAGGGTGGCTAGTGTAGCGCACCATCGGCTCCTATGAATATTGTAGTCATCTCGCTGTCTTGACGTCCTTCCTGTTCGTTATTCATTTCTTTGTCTTCGTTTTCGCTGTCTTCTCTTATTTGTGTATACCTTTCTCTTATCGCTAGCCACTCCGAGTGTTCCTATAAACTTTCTGGAACTTCCTTTTCGATGCTACCGCCTAAACGACCTCTTCACGACGAGGCAAGAAAACCACGCTTTCAAACTATTGCCCAATTGCCTTGCTTTCAATAATCTCCAAAGTCGTGGAACGAGTAGTCAATCAGCAACTACTCAATTTCCTCGAGACCAACAGGAATAATTTGCGATAACTAATACGGCTTTTGCGAAGAGAGATAGACAGAAATCATATTGGCCTATGCCACTCATATATGGAGTAGGGAAACTGAGAACTACGGAGAACCTCGAACGATTGCCTTAGATATTTCATAGGCATTCGGTAGAGTTTGGCATGACGGATTGCTCAACAAATTGCCGTCCTTCGGACTACCAGCCTCTCTCTGCAGCTGACTTGCCAGTTTCCTTAAAACCGATCTCTGCACGTTGCAGCTGATGGACATATCTCAGACACATTCACCATTAACGCGAGCGCGCCTCAGGGCGCAATACTTTCCCCAACTCTATTCCTTATCTTTATTAATGACCTGCTTGCCGAAACCCATAATCCTGTTTACAGGTTTGCAGATAACAGTAACCTTGCCTCCCAGTTTAGATCAGAAAAACCTTTACCAGCGACTGAGACGTACCACCGCAGACAAAAACAGATTACAACAATTAATCAAGATCTGGAGAAAGTTCGAACTTGGGGCGAGAGAAACTTGGTTCAGTTCAATGCAGCAAAAACCAAAGCAGTCACGTTACCATGAAAGCCAATATGGCGACTCATTATGGAAGGATCGACCATTGCTTTATCCTCGTCGATCGGGCTACTGGGTGTCTCGGTCAACAGCAATATGTCCTGGCATGATCACGTTGCTAAAATCGCAAAATCAGCATCGCAGAAGCTTGATGCGCTAGTTTGCAACAAAAAACTCTATACATGGCAGCAGTTGCTCTTGTTCTACAAAGCGTAAATAAGACCGTGCTTAGAATATTGCTCACACACCTGGGGTGCCGCGCCAAAGCACACCATAGAGCTGCTGGATTCGATTCAGAAGAGAGCTGTGTGTCTCATCGGCGGTCGACCCGGAGTCAACCCGGAATCTGGATAGTTTGGAACACCGGAGACATGTGGCCGAGAGGTCCCTGTTTTACAGATAATTTCACGGCAGATGTTCCCAAGATTTGGCCCGCCTCATTCCGCCCTTGGCAACTCCTGTCAGCCAGTCGCGACAGACGGCAGGAGCGCACCAGTTCGTCATACAACTGGAAACACCTAGAACATCGCTTTGCAAGAACTCCTTTGTCTGATGCACTGCATCACTATGGAACTCACTCCCAGGACATCTGTTTCCCCCTAATTACAACCTACAACTATTCAAGAACTGTGTCTATCAACAACTTCGCACACACACCGCTCGTCGTGCGTCATTGGATCTCCGTTTAGACACTGCCATAAAAAAACAGTTGGAACCATTATTTTGCAGATATAAGGAAAATGATTCTTTTCAATTTGAGAAAATTCCAAAGTTATATGGAGGCCCCTTGGAATTAAAAAGAAAATAACTTGAACACTACTGCCAGATTCACTAACGTTAATAGTAGAGAACCAAATTTAACTCATGTAATCGGTAATCCGAAACCACTACCAAGTGTAACATATTCATACGATATATGCTTAAGCTTAGCACAGGTCACCTGGGCTTACGTTAGTGAATCCATGGGTAAATCATTTTGAAAAAAATATATATTATTACACGTTTTAGAATAATTCAGATTTCGGATAATTATTACGTGTATTTTCCTACCTAATTTAATACTTCATTTTCCTTACTTAATTAAAATAATTCCTGCATTTGTTGTCCTTTTTAATTATAAACATAAATAATTTGTTCCAACGATATGTTTTATTATTTTAGTTATTTCACTATTATGTCAATGTCTACAGATTTTGTAGGCATAAATCCTTTAATTTAAGAAAATATCTCTGCTGAGCCTATTTTAAAAACAAATTTCGCATACTGCTAATTTTACGTTTAAGTTTGCGCTACTCTCATGTAAAATTACCATCATGGGATTATGATATAGGACAAACAGTTTTTCTATTGAAGTTTGGGTTGCTTTGAATAAAGTATAAGTATTACATTAAAGTCATACTAAATCTTCGAATACAATGTTAAGTGCTTAATATTCTGGGTTCTAGGTCATATCAAACCTCAACAAACTGGTACGATTTAAATTGGCATATAATATACCATGTTTAATGTATACCTTCTTGTTAAAAATTAGCCTATCTGTCTCTATCTTGCGAATAAGAATGATACTGAAAATTGTATTTAAACAAATATCTGATTAACAATTTTAAGAAATATCAGTGATAGTGCGCTCAGAATATATTATGTAAATATTCATGGCTAAAAAACCTAAACTGATGACCCTTCGAGGCTAGAATAATTAGTTAAAAGTTAATGTAATATTCTATAAAATAATAATTTTAATTTATATATTTTTCCTTCCAGGTTATCATGATCCTTGCAACTGCAATCGGAATTCTAGTAGCTACTACTTTGCTATTTGTTCTCTTAATAAAATGGCGTCAGCAATACTGGAAGAGGAAAGGAATACCTCAACTTAAACCCAGCTTGATATATGGAGACACCATGGATATGATTACCGGAGTTAAATCGCTACAAGAATATTATCGAGATCTATATACAAGTTGTAAAGTTGCCGGCCTTAAGCATGTGGGTATTTACAAAGCCTGCTGGGGAATAGAATACGTTCCTCTTGATTTAAATCAAATTAAGTTTATTTTGACGAAAGACCATAGCCATTTCGAGGGGCATGGGACATACCATGACAAAAATGATCCATTCTCCATGAATTTGTTTACCATAGAAGGACAAGAGTGGAAAGAACGTAGAAGCAAGCTTACACCAATGTTTTCTTCAGGTGGGTTATAATTTGAATGGTGTCATTAATTGTATATCAATAAATCAATCCGACGTTTCCCCAAATTTCCTACTGATTTTTGCGCTGAGCAGAGAAAGTGCATGTAAGGTGTTGTTCATGGAGCATTTTCATTAAATGTTAACCAAAACCACTAGATCGTATATAAGAATCAACATAGCGAGCCAGATATGTAGTCCACGGTAAAAAAAACTACTAATTTGACATAGATTTATGTAAGGAAGCTAAAAATATATAGGGATATTAAAATTTGTGAATACTGATTTTTAGGAAAAATGAAGATGATGTTTGAAACAGTAGTAGGCAAAACGGATGGGATTAAACCGATTATCGACAAACATATTGATGCTAATGAACCAGTTAATATTAAGGAAATTATGGCTAGATTCACCACTGATGTTATCGCAAGCGTAGCTTTTGGACTTGAATGTAATACTCTAGCAGAACCTAATCATACATTTCGGTAAGCTTTTTGAAATATAACAAAACAACTAAAATTCATAAGATTGCATCTTGACACATCTTATTTTACATGTTGTATGCTGAATAATTTTTCCCTTTAAATCCAAAAAGACAAAGCTATTTTTTTTACATTATATGTATATTGATTGACATCACTCATGTTGGTATACAAAATTTCAACTATGGTTTTACATTACTGATCTTATCGCAGATATTTTTTGAAAAATGCTTATTATACTTAAAAAAAAGTCGAACTAAGTAATAACAGCCTAGCCGGACCCCTGAGTACCAAGAAATATGTCACAGCTTAGCATAATGGTTGTCAAAATATGTACAATGGGATAAAACAACTAGACCAACTATTCTAATAACTGAAAATAAGTTATATGCTTTAGTGTCAACTACAACGTTGTTCAACTATGTTGATGATTATATTACTACCTTATCTGGGATGAGAAATACTCATATTGGAATAAATCTATCTTTTTTAAGTTCAAAGGTTAATCGGCAGATCCTCCTCAAATAATTTGGAGAGCACGATCACTAAAAGCTCTAAATTTTGAGTTTACATGCATTTTTACCCACTTTTTATTGGACAGTTATTTTATATAACTGAGAACACGTCCTAAATCACGACGACCGACGACGCTGTTTCGATCTTACCGATCTCGTCAGATGAACAAGGAAGCCTCGTGTCGAGCTATTTTGGAAAAATAGTGAACCAAGAGAAACAAATACTTCTAGGGTTAAAACCCCTATCGCATCCATTTTTAAGATATGTTGTTGCACTATTGCAACAAATACCCTTATAAATAAATAAATTCTATTTGTACAAATGAAATATGCTTTGTTATGTTATGTGAAAAGCCAGTAGAGTCAGCATACACTTCCTCTTTGCTTTTCCCAATAAATACCCTTCTAACAACATGTAGTGAACTCTATTCCATTAGAACCTGTTCTACGCCAGGTCCAGGCTGATTCTCAGAACAAGATTTAACTTCGAGTGTTTTTTTACCATTTCTGCTTCAATTTTGTTCATATTTCCAGTATAATTTTTTCCTTAAACCCGTATTTCGTTTATTGTTCATTTTTCCCGTATTGTTTTTATCAACTTCAACCTCTCTTATCAATCTCTCTGCTTTTCGTGCTCCCCTTTCTTCTTACTTTGAATTTGAAAGTGAACTGGTTAAAGCAAAAAGTAATCTAATGCCATATCCTTTTCCTTTATTTTCTGGAGTTTTAGGTCAGCCTATATAATAATCAAATAGACTGGAATTTTTGACAGTTGCGGAACTAATGTCTTCTGGTGCCTATTCTTGCTTTTCTAATATAAAATGGTGGTCATGTGCGTCAATTTCGAGACTTGTAAAAATTTTTCCAGGAGAATTATTGTTTTCACTCGATTTATGATAATCATCTCAGTGTGATCTGACAGTTTCTCGATTTTTTTACATATCCGTATTATTTTTCATCGGACAACGCGTCCGATATTTTCATCACGTCGACATTCAATTGATGATGTCGAGCTGAGTAATGTTGATTAAATATCTTTCTCTTTCATTGTCTACAGTCTACAGCTGGGCTTTAAACATCTATGTAGATAACATTAACCTATCTCTGATTAGTACCCAATAAACCAATTATGTGTGTACGATCGATGTATTAATTGGCACTCCAACTATACCCCGGATAATTGGAAACATAAGAGTAATGTTTCCAATTATCCGAGGTACCGAGGAGTGCCATTTAATACATCGATCGTACTTACATATTTGGTTTATTGGGTACTAATCAGAGAGAGGTTAATGTTATCTACATTACATTTTAAAGCCCAGCTGCAGACTGGCGAGCGTCGTCTCGTTTACCAGTCTTTCTATCTTGCCCTTGCGCACAATGTGTCGGCGCTTATTGTTAAGCCCCGTACACAACACTGAGCTGTGGCTTCAATGAGTTCTTCTGATTTATTTTCATGCATATTAAACTCTCTGTATATCTCGTAAAGTCATGGAACATGTAGTCGATCAGCGACTACTCAAGTACTTAGAGGACAACAGAAAAATCAGCGATAATCGATACGGCTTTCGCAAAGAGAGATCGACAGGGGTTATATTGGCCTATGTCACTCATATATGGAGAAGGGCAATTGGGAACTACGGAGAATCTCGAGCGATTGCGTTGGATATTTCAAAGGCATTCGACAGAGTTTGGCATGACATATTGCTCAACAAACTGCCGTCCTTCGGACTGCTAGCCTCTCTATGCAGCTGGATTGCAAGTTTCCTTAATCTCACACATTCATCATTCACCATTAATCAGGGCGCAATATTTTCACCAAATGTTCCTCATCTATAATAATGACTTGCTGACCGAAACGAATAATCCTGTTTACAGTTTTGCGGATGACAGTACCCTTGTCTCCCAATTTAGATCAGAAAGACCTTTACCAGTGATTGAGACGTATCACCGCAGACAGGTGCAGATTACAGCGATTAATCAAGACCTAGAGAAGATTCAAACTTGCGCGACAAAATTTGATCCAGTTGAATGTAGGAAAGACCGAAGCAGCCACGTTTATCAAGAAAGCCAATACGGCGGGCCCTGACATTCATTGTGGCAGGATCGACCATTCTGTCATCCTCGTCTATCAGATTACTGGGTGTCTCGATCAACAGCAATATCTCCTGGCATGACCACGTTGCTAACATCGCAAAATCAGCCTCCCGGGAGCGTGTTGCGCTATTTCGCAACAAAAAACTGTATACACCGCAACAGTTGCTCTTGCTCTACAAAGCGCAGATAAGACCGTGCTTGGAATATTGCTCACACATCTGGGGTGCCGCACCAGAGCACACCCTAAAGGTGCTGGATTCCATTCAAAAGAGAGCTGTGCGTCTCGTCGGCGATCCGGAGTTGACCCGGAATCTGGATGGGCTGGAACACTAAAGACATGTGGCCAAGATGTCCCTGTTTTACGGATATTTTCACGGCAGATGTTTCCAGGATTTGGCCCGCCTCATCCCGCCCCTGGCAACGACAGTCACGACAGACGTTAAGAGTGCATCAGTTCGTCGTACAACTTGAAATACCTAGAACATCGCTTTACAAGAACTCCTTTGTCTGGGGCACTGCATCACTGTGGAACTCACTCTCCGGACATTTGTTTTCCCCTAATTACAACCTACAACTATTCAAAAACCGGGTCAATCAACATCTTCGCACACACGCCGCTCGTCGTGCGCCATAGGATCCTCCTTTAGTGTGTGTGCTACTGCCATAAAAATAAAATAAAACAAAGTCATCATTGCTGGTGTTGTCAAAATTCTTGATTTTTTTAAACGTGAAATTCTCCATTCACCCAGTATATTCTTAAATTGTGTAAAAGAAATTGGTCGCGTCACTAATGTCATCTTCTTCATGACCTGTTTCAATATTATGAGTAGGTTTTATGATTCCCAAACATTTAGTAAAATGGAAATAGTCCACTAGCTCGAAACAATTTCTAATTTTGTCTGGTTTTGCGCATTGCACTATTATTGTTTTTAGGACCTGCACAATTTTTTAATAATGGAATTTTCCACTTGATTTTCAATATCTGCTGGTTGCACCACCCTTGTTGCGTTTTGGTACAGACATATTAAAATAATCTCTAATTATAAACAAAGCTGGATTAGCTTTAAGATCTGATGTGTGGGTGAAATGACCACCGATGAAAATAATGATAGGAAATTTAGTCCCAGTTTTGTCCTATTCCCCAAAGCATAAATCAATATGGGATGACTTACTTGACCAGATAGAGAGAATTATAAACAAAACTGCGATATTGAGTCTTGTTTGACAATATTTCACTCCGCATACATTTGTAGCACCTCGTGAAGTGCAAGTTTAAAGTTTATTTGACACATTTGAAAACAAGTTTCTTCCTCATTCAATACTCCAGTAGAAACTTGCAAAATATGATATAACCTTTTGTCCTTTAATTACAAAACATTTCCGTATGTCATGTTTCGAAATTGTGGAGCTGTTTGAATTTACTGACTCTGGTGTTCGATGAGTGAAATTTGGTTGACGTTAAGAAAATGCTCTATACCCACCGTCCATGGAAACATTTATATGGGATAGATTTTCTCGTGGGCTTTACCGAAGCTTAGATAGGTATCAGTCATCTTAAGTGGGGAACCTTTTATATAGCTTGTCAATATAGTTTTGTTGACGAATTCCAACATTTGGCGTGGAACATTAAATGCTTCTACTGCTTTTCTTTGAGACATCCCTATTTTATATGTATCACCTAGATTGCTGCTAGATATAAAAACTATCAAAGCTAAAGGTAATGTCACCATACCTCATGCTATTATATTGCAATATGTATTATTTTCCGAAGTTCTAACTAACAGTTTTAACATTTTTAGGCAAATTGGAAAAAAAGCGATGAAGCCCGTCCTAGTGAAATTCATTTTGGAGCTACTTTTACCATATAATTTCCTTGCTAAACTTGGATATCGCACGCGAGCTGCCGATGTTGAAAGTTACTTTACAAGTATGCATATTAATATATCTTTATATATAAATAAATATTTAGATATTTGTATAGTTTCTTCAGGCGAGCTAATAGCCTGTGTTCATATTTTTCTCCAAGAAATATATCATACAGCATTTGGGCTTTAAGCTGTAAGTCAAAATGTCTCAATCACACTCAGAGCTATATAACTGGTATTAAATTCAAGGTTTCAGCGAAATATATTCAACTACAAAACTTAAATTGCTGAAACGAAGAAAGTAGTAAATTTTTTGACGAGACAGAAACAAGTAATTGCTAAGTTTTCAAAAACATTTAAGTGCAAACTCTTCAATACTAAAATCACTCAGCATATTATTTTACATCCTGAAATATCACTAAGTTTCGTTATATCAATATCTTATAATTTTCAGAGGTTGTAAAGGATACTCTCAACTACAGAGAAAAAAATAATGTTGTGAAAAAAGATTTCATTCAACTTATGATGCAGTTGAAGAACCAAGGAGCTATATCTGCTGAGGACGGTTTGATTCAAACAGAAAGTAAGTGTTTTTGTCAAGTAGTAATATTATTATCTCAATTTTCAAAAAAAAAAAATAGGCAGAATGTCATAATAGATAAATCATTATTACACTTATTAATGAAAGTATTCCGATAATACATTTTCCTTCTTCTTCTTTCATCCTGTACAAATCTTCCGCTAAACATAGGTCTCCCTTCAATTTTTCCAAATTTCTTTATTTATTGCAACTGGATGACACTTTCTTCCTGCAATGGCTTTTATATCGTCTAACCATAGCCTTTTAAGCCTTTCCATACCACGTTTTGTTCTTCGTGGTGGTCAATTATCATTCTCATGAACCATATGTTCTGTCTTGCCAGCTCCACTTAGGACTTGTGATGCGGTAGATAACGTCAGGTAGTTTTGTTCTCCTACGAATTTATTTGCATCAAACTTTGTCCTGTAATCTAATACCCAGCTTGATGCGCACCAACGTCCTTTGAAACATTTCGAGTTTATTCACGGTCTTAGCTATTAAAGCCATGTGGACGCCATGGTACCCAAGCCGTATGTCATCACTGGAAGAATACAATACATGTATTATAAACCTTTGATTTTAAGGAATATGGTATTTCTTTATCTTCTAATAAATATCCCAATTTTTCAAAAGTCTCCCAACTCAGTCTTATCCTTCTGTTTATGTCAGCTGCTTGATTTTCCTTGTCTAATTTGATAAGGAGGCCTAGAGAGACATATTCGTTCACTCGCTCCTATATTTGGTGCTGAATTACTAGTGGTTGCTTGTTTTCTTGTAGGTCTAGTTTTTTGACGTTGATTTTAATTTGTTAATGTCCGAGCCGTTAGGGACAATATCGTTAGCAACGCGTAAGTGACTTAGAAATACTCCATCAATATTTATGCTTCTATTTTCCCATATCTTGTATGGCCAATGTAAAGAGTTTAGGCGATATTGCGTCACCCTATCTCACGTCTATTTAAATAGGGATTTGGTCGCTTATCATATCTTCATCTAATTTTATATGAATCGTAGCATGTTTTCCAAAAAATTAGAGTATCTCGAGTTCACCCTTGCCCCATCGGCCGTATTACGGCCCATATCTCTATTGAATCGAATGCTTTTTGGTAGTCTTTAAATGCAAAGTGGACAGGAACATTTTATTCTGTCGTTTTTCCCTAGAGCGTAGAGCGAATTGCCTGGAGGTGATGCAGAGTGCTGTAGCCTTTCCTAAAGTCAGTTTATTCAAGTGGTTGGTAAGCTTTCCAACTTAGTCTTATTTTTCTGTTTATATCAGCTGCTCGATTTTCCTCGCTCAACTGGAGGAGGCCTAGATAGATATATTTGTTCACTCCCTCCGATTTTTGGTGCTGAATTACTAGTGGTTGGTTGCTTACTTGCAGACCTAGCTTTTTGACATTGATTTTAATTTGTTAATGTCCGAGCTAATGAGGACAATATAGTCAGCAAACCGTAGGTGACTTAGGAGTACTTCATCAATATTTATGCCTCTATTTTCCTATTGCAGATTTTTAAATATGCCTTCTAGTGCCAAGGTAAAGAGTTTAGGCGATACTGTATCACCCTGCCTCACACCTCTTTGAATAGGAATTTGATCTTGTATCTTCACCTAACTCTATCTGCATCGTAGCATGTTTTTCAAAAGGTTAGAATATCTCGAGAACAATATTGCACTTTCTATTGAATCGAATGCTTTCTGGTAGTTTTCAGTGCTGTAGCCTTTCCTAATGCCAGCTTGTTCAACTGGTTCGTAAGAGTCAAATTTAATTCTTAGTCTTTTTGTTATTATTTTGGTTAATAAGGTCTGACAGCAGACTTACGGTACAATAATTATCGATGCTAGTATTATCTCCTTGTGTGAAAGGAAGAATGAGTTCCGGATTTTTCCAGGCATCCCCGAGACATTTTTTGGCTTCTCGTCTTTAGTATCTCACAAGTAATTCGATCTCTTCCGGGAGCTTTCCAATTTTTCATCTGTTTTAACGCCACATTTATTTCAGCAAAGTTGATATCAGGAATTTCAGCAAAACTATCATCTCATACTAGTTGTAGATACTGGTAGTGTATCGAGGTCGGTATACTTAAAGTTTACACTTTAGAATAGACGTTTTGTATCATATCCATGATCTTCCATTTATCTGTTTCAATAGTTCCCGCATTGTTCTTGATTTTGCTAATCTCTAGTTTTCCATTCGGCATCCTAGATCTTAAAAGCTCCATGCATATTTTCCTGAATTGCATCGTGAATCATTCGTCTTTCCACACATTTAACTTAATTCGCTTATTTAGTTGCGTGTGATTCTCTATATGTTTTTCATCTTTTATCTTGTAGACATACCATTTCTTTGTTTACTCTTTAATTGGCTTTAATTTGTATTGTTTTGCACACCTATTTTATAACTACTTTAATGTTAAAAATTTTTTTTTTCGGCCAACCGATTCAGATTCATATTTCCAAGTGTATCGGTAATTCCTAATTTTATTTTTCGTTTTGGCTTTATTTCCTGAAGAGTAGGGCATTTTGGAGATTATACCAGCTTTTTCCTTTCCATTCTAGTGTTTATGTGTATATTTGTTCTAATCAGTATATGGTCCCTACCAGTGTGGAAGTTATTCAAAACCGATACGTCGGTGACTATCTATTAATTATTGTAAATAATAAAGACCATTTCATTCTTCGTAATATCGTCCAGACTTGTCCAAGTCTATTTTCATCCAGAAGGATTTTCCAAGAAGCTGCACATATAGTTTAGACACTCGCTTTGCAAATAATTCGTTCTAGACCATATTCCAAAGCTGCCTGCACTCGTATTCATGTTATCTTCTTTTTGGCCAATTTTTGCACTTAGATCTCCTATTAATAATAAGTAGTGAGCTCTCTCTCGATTTCTAGCTGCGCCTATATCTTCATAAAGTGGTATGATCTCTTTATCGTCAGAAGCACTTATCGGTGCATATACATGGATAATTTGCAAACTATATCGTTTTGAGAGCTGCATTACGATATATGTAGAATAGAATATAATTGAAGGGAGTTGGCGCTGGTACACGCCTTTGTCACTGCAACCTATGCAGGTTTATTGTAGCCCTCCGAACCATGCTTAAAGGACCTCATCCAGTGTGGTCTTCTTAATCAGACTCCACAAATGAGTACCGGCTCCTCCATGTACCTTACAGGTCCTGGTTTGGTCTCTCCTAGTCTTGCATACCTGAGCCTTTAGAGAGCCTCACATTCGCACCACACGTGTTTTGGAGTTTCCTCCTCCTCCTGGCAGAACCTGCAACGGCTATTATCTGCCAGGCCGATCTTTTCCATATGTCTGTTCATTTTACAGTGCCCCGTCAGCTGACCCACTAATATTCTTATCGTCTTGCGACCCCTCTTAAGTAGATCTGCCGTGAATTTTGGGGAGCCGTGTTTTATGAACTGTTTGACCTGTAGTTGCCCCGGTGTTTGTAACCACCAGTTTAGAGATTATTTATCTATCCAGTTTTTAACTGGTGTTTTGAAGACTCTTCCTGCTATCCCGCAGTAAGGGTCAGGTCTCAACGTAACCTTACTTGCGCCCCGTTTTGCAAGTTTGTCGGCTTATTCGTTGCCTTGATGGCCTTCATGTCCCGGAACCCACGCAATGGTGAGGTTGTTGTTACGACCGACCTCTTCAAGGGCACTTCTGCTGTCTTTGACTTCTCTAGATATGACCTTGTGTGCACTAACTGCTTTCAAGGTGGCCTGACTCTCGAGGTATATGACTACTCTCCTTTTTCTAATGTTCAATTTTTCTATCTCCATGGAGCAGTGTTAAATTGCCGCGACGACAACTTACAGTGTTCCAAGCAGAGAACACTGTGGCTTGACTGTCCTCCCATTCTTCTCTGCCTACAATTGCGACTGAGAAGGGTATATCAAACCCATATATGTAACTTTATTAGATATTGCGTGCATATAAGTTACTATGTATGTCAAATTTGTATTTAAACAAAATGCAACTTCACCAGTTCAGGGAACCGAACTTCTTTGATATAATTTATGACCAGATATTAGCTCTGTATTTTTTCTCCTGCTTATCGTGTTTCGCATAGCCCTAGGACATCCGTTTCAATGTGGCTAAGTTCTTCCTCTAGTTCGCCCAATTGTTCCTATGTTCTCATGGTTCTAATATTTACGTGATGTTTTTTTTTCTAGTTGTCGTTTTCGTGACGAATTGCGGCCTTCCCCAGAATCCATGAGGCAGACCAAATTAACGGTGTGGGATTTTGAGACGGTATCTCTACATAGGGTGTAGTCGCTTCAATTCTAAAATTTTTCATTTTAAAGAGGTTGATAGCCGTTTAATCACCACGCTGGTCAGATGCGTTGGTGGTAAATGGTAGTCTTTCATAACCCAGACCTAGTATGCTGCCATTGTCTTAGTAAGGATCTTCCGCAACTACACTTAAGGCGTAGCTCCAGTTTGGTTACATCTAACAAACATTATTAATTAGCCGTCCATTCTAGATCAGTTGCTAAAGTTGATGCGAAAACCTGTTTGGTAAGCGGAGGATATTTTATTTCCCACCTACCCTCCTTATCCGGAGCTCTCCCTTACCCGCCACCTTGGGGACGCACCCTCTAGAGATCTCAGGTTCCCCCTAGGGTTCCGACATTATAATAATTGAATACTTTAGGAAATACGTAAATACCAACCATTAAGTTTATCGTCTAAACTAGCTATAAAACAATATTGGTCTCCCATCTGAACGTAAATAGAATAGTACCTCACTATTATGGAATAAGTGAGCAACCTATATTCAGTTACTTAAAATATTAGGTCGCGAGGTTGCTAATATAAACCAATAAGAAGTCGCGCTTTTCTCTCAATCCTAATATGTCCGCTAAATACACATTAAATTTTAATTATTATTTTTGATTATTTAATGATGTTTTAGAAGGCAAAAACTCTGTGACTGAACAAGATGTCATCAACGAAGCTTTCCTGCTTTACCTGGCTGGTTTCGAAACATCATCGAGTGCCATGACCTTCACATTATTTGAAGTTTCACAAAACCTAGAGATCCAAGAAAAATTACGAAAGGAAATTTTGGAAACATTGGAGAAACATAATGGAAAGATCACCTACGAGAGTATTATGGAAATGGAATATTTGGATAAAGTCCTTAAAGGTAAAAGTTATATAAATGAAGCGGAGATCATTATATTACGGGGGCTTAAGCATGCACTTTTAATAATGAATTTCCCTTAATGCATAAACACTTACAAAGCACTTAACACCAAATTTTCAAGCCAGAGAAACTAGTCCTAAAGGAAGTCCGTTAGTGCTTGTGGAAAGCCATACACTGGGTTATCCAAGGTCAGATATGGTTTGTTTTTGTCGATTTTGGATTGAGTCAGCGAGAGTGTTCGCTTTAAGCCAGTCTCAATTTGGCACGGACAATTTAAATATACTAAATACCAAAAAGGAACCAGGGCTAATCAAAGCTGTCCGAACACTCGGATAGATAGTAAGCTATGTTATACCTTGGTATATTGATTTCAGCAGGGAAAATTTCAGGGGGTAATTACGTTAACACATGAACGGTTTCCATCTTTGTTATCATTATTAAACCAAGCACTTTTTCCAGCCTAGATATTTCAATTCGGAGTCACTGGAAGTTGGTTCCATGTGGCATAACACCATTCACTCCATGCTATGGTTTGAATGTTACTTACATCTCGCTATCATCCCAAAAATTCAGAAAATTCACAGCAGTTCTTAAGTTTTATCTGTTCCAATTTATTGGCTAGTTTCCTTTCAAACTTCTTTGCCAGATCGATCACATTCGCAACATTTTCCCTAACAGCTCATTACACAAAATCAAATTTTTGATCTCCTTCATTCTTATCTTCTCTCTAACGTCATTTCAATATTCACATCATTACATGACCCACATGCAAAACTCAAGTTTTTAATTATTTTGGCGCCACTTGAATATATCTATTTATTAAAACTGTTACTAAATAAGTTCTCGTTTATTTTCAGAAAGTCTCAGAATATACCCAGTTGTATCAGTTCTACCAAGAGTGTGCACCAAATCTTATAAGCTACTGGACAGCAATATTACCATTGAAAAAGGTATGACAATAAACAATCCCTTATTTATGCAACCCAGTTTCAACCACAATATTGAAACGCGATTTCTGCACTCGACGCGTGTTTCCGTGACGTTAACATCCTCAGAAGATTATTAGAAATTTAGTTCTTAATAATTTCCTGATGATGCTAATATGGTTAGCGAAACACGTGGAAAAATTATATGGCTGTAAACACTCATAAATGACATCCAGAGATTTTCAATTCAAGTGCGTCTTTACCACCTCAGTCTGAGATGAAACACTAAAACAACTACGTGTGCGTATGTACTCTCCTATTTTTCTGGAAACTGCTACTCTAAAAATAGTGAGGTAATGGGGACTTTACCGCACGTTTTAAAAAATATATTTTTGTCACTATTAATATTTAATAAAAAAAACTGTATGTATAGGGCAGTTTTCCTATATAGCGAAAACCAAAGTTTAAATAGAATGAAAGACTTGAAAAATACATATTGTTCGGTATAAACATTCTTAATCATTTATGACCACAAAGGTGAGGGTGATAATTAACTTTGTAATTAACCACTTTAATTAGTGGACTGTATCAAAATAGGTTTGTGGGGGTTTTATTCATAGCGTGGGAATTGAAACATGTTTGTATTTTAGGTATCACGTACTTTAATAATGCAAGATTTAATTTGCATTAAATATGATTAATTTATACAATAATTTCTAACTACTTTCTTACATTCATTCTTTCACACATAAAACTAAATTGGTAATGTACATAAGTTTAATTATTACTAAATGCAAAACTTTTTGATTATTCAATTTAAGATGAACTTCTCTCTTCACTGAATTGGATTAAACTTTATTTCAACTAACTGCCTTTCTGTTCATACTAAATACCTTGTGATATTGCTTCTGCAATTCTCTGAACTTTACTTCATCAGGGACATAAGACTTTGAACAGTTAATTCGAATCTCTACTATAAATTTCCAACCGCCATTTTACCTTCTTCTATCTTCAACAGGAGAGACGCTACTGTCTCGAGAAAATGCGTTAAAACGCCCAAAGAGTCCTTAATTCAGTGTTGAAAAAAGGTAACACAGAGTACAGCAGATATTTTCTAAATATTTGTGCAAACAAATGAGAAAAACAACTAAATATCTTCAGACAGGGCTATGACTGGGTACATGCCCTTGGCGCCAAATTCAAGAGGAGCGATGGCTGTGGTTCGATGCTTCACGGTTGAGCGTTTTTAAGGCACTAAATTCTAATTTTTCTTACCGGCGCGACAGTAAGAACAGAGCAGGAGATTGCGCACATGCGGATACATTTGAGAGGGTAGAAACATGTTCTTTCTTTATTTGACCTATTGTTGTTTACACAATACTGACTGAGACAAAGATATATTATATTGAGAACGATTAATAACGATTTCTTTGACGGAGAGTGACAATTTGCTTTCTAGCGATTGTTGCGTATAATGGAATCTATTATACCGACAGTCCAGGTTCGAACTAAGGAGTAACTGAAATACATTACTTTAAATGCACAAATTGCTGTCTACCTGGGGTGAAATAAATTTAGTTGTGTTCGAATTATGACTCAATCATAGTTCGGACATACAGTGTGTTATCACCAAATTATATGGTGAAAAACGCAAGTTAATACACATGTTGGGATGTTTCTCTAACATATATAAAGCATTTTTTTGGTCTCTTTTTCGCTTCCTGCAATCTGATCATTAGACACGATCTTAATCTTAATTTACTACAGTTGGATGTATTGTCCAGGAACTGGATGGTCTGGACATTCACATATTGAATAAATATTTGATTGTGGTTTGTGGCAAACTTGGTGATATTTCTTTGGCATACTCCATCAAAATAGGGTTGCATCTACCCTTAGTATCGTGCTTTGTGATTCTTGTATAGCTTTGATGTTGCTTCTGCTGGCATAGCCCAAGAGCTGTATGCCATATTATTATGTCCAGTAGGGTTTTAATATTTGCTTACAGAGAAGCAGTTTGTTATATGTAGAGAGTCTTACTCAATAATGTCCGTTTTGATCCAATAAATTAAGTTCGCATAATATTTAGCTGGTGCAATTTCCGTACTATACTCTGCTTCGTCACTAGTTTTTTCACTATTATATTAACTCAAACGGCTTAGTCCACTTCAGGTTTCTTACTTCGTCTATGTTGTACAGTACTTAACTGGCCTGGACATACACATGTTAAAGAAGTATTTGTTCGTGGCTTGAGCAAAATTGGCGATAGTTTCTATGACACGCTCCATCGGAATTGTGACAATACAGAGGTGTATCTACGATGTTGATCTTGGATAATTATGATGTTACTTTTGCTGGTACAGCCCCAGAGCTGCATGGCCTATGTCCAGACTGGTTTTAAGATTTGCTTATAGAGAAGCAGCCAGTAAATTTTTCAAATTTTATACAGTATTAAATAAAGCATTAATTAGGTGAGGTAGTTTTACAATTGCTTTCTTTCGAAGCTTTTGTCCGGTTATTAAATCGGAACCAGGAGCTTTTTTCTAATTAAGGTTAATTTACTTTATCAGTCACCGGCTGGTACCGACAGGCACTCATAATTAATCTTTCCTCTCCATCGCTCTTGTTATGTGTCTTTGTTGTGCATATTTATTAAAATGAAAGTTATCGTGTCTTTGTCGATGGTTGCCGTGTTTTTCTATATCTGATAATGTAAATCATGCTTTAATGTTAGTTTAAATTTCATCAGAGATTTCCTTTAAAGAACTAGGTCTAATGATGATATTTTCACTTGTTGGCTCAAACCAGTGACGGTGTTGTTCTCCATCATTTGGCTGAAGTAATATTTTTATGACTATTGACTTTATGATAGCTTTCACGTGCCCAAGTTCTGTCTGCATTTCTGATTGGTGGGCCCCCTTAGTAGCTTTCCATACTGAATATTGAGCATCTCTGTCATTAGCTAATTCTCTAAGGTGTTTTCCAATTGGCTCCTCTTTAATACGGTTAACGTCTCTTTTTAATCATTGAGTTGCGTTGCCTAATGCTCTTTTACCTACTCGGGCTCTGGTTGGTTGCAATTTATTTTCTAATTTTCTTTTCTCATTAATTTGTTGTTTGTTGTTTCTTTTTACTCTCAAAATTAAAGTTGGGTGGGAAAATATCTTATATTGGAAGAGAGACAAAATTAAAAAGAATACCTTTTTCATAGCAGTTGAAATTTGATAGAGAATACGGATAAATTTAAGTAGCTCGGAGATCGTGAAAAAATTAAGCTGAAAATATAATTAATATCCTATGTGATAGTGTGAACTACTAAAATGTAAAAACTGCTAAATAATTATCACCCTCTTTAACGTTTGAATTTGAACTTGAAAAATGTTAAGCAAACATACAAAGCAAACTTTTGAGCGATTCGAGCGATAATATGCCTTAACTTGCAAAGGACAGCAAATGTTCTAATAGAAATTCTCGAGCCCAGTGCCCAACGCAAGGAAACTTGCAGAGGCTCCTCTGGATGCCCAAACCTGTCGCTCAAAACTCAAGTAAGCGGTTAAACCTCTCTTCTGAACCTATCAGCTGCATATGCTAATATAGGTCTTCACATATAGCGCCATATTTTGTTCTCCATTGACAAGTACTTCTTTCATATTATATGTCTTCAGCTGCCATTGAGTGATTTTCCTATGCTACTTGTTGGATATTTTAAACGAATAATTCAGCCTTGCTGGAAAAACTATAAAATAAAAAGGTAGACGTTAATATGAACTACGCTAAGACGAAAATCATGACGAACACAGATGAAGACATCACAATCAGATTGGGACAAGAAAAAATAGAACAAGCAGAGGAATACATATATCTGGGAAAAATTCTTAAACCCAACAAAGGAAATCAAACAACAGAAAGTAACAGACGAGTCAGACAATTGGGCAGCATCAGGCATATAATCATCAATGGATCCCAAGCCTGGACACTAACACAGAAAAACATGGAAAAAGTAACAAAAGCACAAACATCAATGGAAAGAGAAATGTTACATGTAACACTGATGGACAGAAAGAGAAATCAGTGGATAAGAAATAAAACGAAAGTAAGAGATGTTAGAAGAGAGGTAGCAAGTCACAATACTAGACAAAAGGACGGCTAGCGAACAAAAATATTCTAAGCTGGAGACCCCGGAAAAAAAAAAGAGGTAGAGGAAGACCCCAAATGAGATGGGTGGATGACCTGAGGACACACGCTGGAACAAGTTGCATGAACATAGCAACAAATAGGGAAGAGTGGAAAAGAATGTGGGAGACCTATGGAAGATGGACCGTAAAATGCTAAATAGATAGATAGGTAGATAGATATAATTCAATCTTATTATTTAGCTGTTATTCTGTTCTTCGTGGTACCGAAAGTCAAATTTTTATTTTGAACTTTTCCAATCTGATTGTTTATTATACCAGTCTATGCGAGGTCTATCACATTATTATTCATTGTTACAAGAATAGAGGGGCGAGTGATCTGCGTTCATATCCCACGCGTCTTCTATAAGCACGTGGTTCATTGAGATATTCTCGGCTTCGTTGGCCGTTGATATTGGGCATACCAGTTGATATTTCGTCACATGCAATCAGTAAAGCATGCTAGTAAAAGTTCCTTTCCTTTAGGTTTTGACATCCTAGTTCCCCATTGAGTATTCCTCGCATTGAAGTATCTATGCTTCCTTTATATGACTACTTTTTACCATTATATCTTTGTGAACAGTATATTGCTGTGATTCTAATATCGTATATTTCAGTTTTACGTTGGCTGATGGATATTCTGTTCGATAATCAGTTTCTTGGTAATGCATTAAAGATTCCTTTATTATTTCCTCTCATGCTGTATTTTCCAGATATATGGTCCGATATATTTTGTATCTTTTAAAACTGATTTTAGCAAACTTTTAATATACCCATTATTTTTGGAACTATATTTTTTGAAAAAAGGGCTAACATAGATGCCCTAGAGGTCAAACACTAGTAAAAACGGGCTCAATAATAAACTAGGTTAAATAAATTCAGCATTTACGATGCAAGCAGGTCCACTAAATTTTGTATTTCTTGTACAAATTCACTACCATTCTATGGGATTTGCGAAATATTTCAAGTTTCTCGTTTGGTTAGTCTCAAATTGCAATTTTTGAAAAAATCCATAATGGAAATAGTTCTGATGGCTCAAAAAGATAAAAAAAGAAAAAAATATATAAAAGATAAAAAACAACCATGTATGACAGGTGAAATATTAAAGTTAATGAATGAGAGCAGATTATTAAAAGGGGATAAAACAGAGTACCGAAATATGCAAAGACTAATTCAACGTAAGATAAAATGTGCAAAACATGATTGGATAGAAGGAAAATGTGCAGAATTGAAGAACTTGAGAAGAAACACGATACCTTCAACATGCACAAGAAGATAAAAGAGACATTGGGCCTATATAATTTCAATGTAAGCGGAAAATTTCAAGATATCGCATGGGAAAATAAAAATCTGGAAAGAATATATAAATTAGTTGTTCGAAGACACTAACAGATCGGAAAATCCTCCCATGCACCAGGTATCGGATTTATTGCCGATTACAGTTGATGAGGTTACTCGAACTGTGGTAGGGTTGAAGAATGGGAAAGCCCCAGGATCAGATAATATCCGGAATGAATTCCTAAACTATTGAATGACGAATATATCAGATGGCTTACAGATATATTTAATGAAATACACTACACTAGAATCATACCTGCCATCAAAAGAGCATTCATAACGCTATACTCGACGCGCCGACCAGATTCACCAAACACGTAAAACACGGATACAATAATTCTTCTTATTTTATGATTCCATTGATTCCATACATAGTAACTTTGATTAACACACTCTATTTTTATTTTTTGTATTATGGATAAGAAAAATCTAAATGAAAAACAAAACATTGGGTCGATTCAATCATAAAATAAGACGAATTGTTTCCGCGATTGGTGAATCTGTTCGGCGCGTCGAGTATACCAACCAAAAATCAAGAGCAAAGATCTGTGAAGACTTTCGTACGATTAGTCTCACGAGTCACTCTCTTAAACTTTTCTTGAAATTAATCCATCAAAGAATATATAGGATTTGCAAATAACATATTAGTTCTATCCAGTTCAGGTTCAGAAATGCCCTGGGTACTAGGGAAGCACTTTTTAGTAATCAAGTCTTATTACAAAGAGCTCGAGATTTTAATCATGATATGTTTGCATGTTGCATCGATTATAAGAAAGCATTCGATAAAGTTCAGCATTATAAGATGATGGAAGCTCTGGAATTAGCGGGATTAGAGAAACAAGACTTAAGAATTATAGCAAATCTTTATTGGAATCAGACCTCTTCAGTCAGAATAGAAAGTGAGGAATCCGATGAAGTTCTGATAAAGAGAGGAGTTCGACGGGGGTGTGTGCTTTCGCCATTGATATTCAACATATATTCAGAATACATATTTCGACAAGCTCTGGAAAATACCTCCGACGAGATGATTATCAATGACGAATGCATTAATAACATACGATATGCGGACGACACGGTAATTGTCTCAAATGACCTAGAAGGATTACAAAGATTGATGAACAGAATGGTAGAAGCAATTTAGAGATATCGACTGCAGTTGAATACAAAAAAGACCAAAGTCATGATTATTTCTAAAAATAAAAGCTTGGACGGCCAACTACTGATATATCAGCGACCCATCCAAAGAGTTATTTGGGAACAAATATTAATGAAGAATAGGACCACTCGGTTGAGATAAGATGCCGAATTGAAAAGGCCCGCGCCACATTCCTTAAAATGGCAAAATATTCAAAAGTATTGACCTGTCTTTAACAACCAAAATGCTAATATTGAGGTGCTTTGTGTGTTCAAACCTCCCATTTGAGTCATGGACGTTATCTGAAGCATCCTGCAAAAAATTAGAAGCATCTGAACTCTGGCTCTACCGTCGCATTCTGAGGATTTCATTGATGGATCATATTACCAATGAGAAGGTGCTTCATAGAATGAAAAAAGAAAAAGAAATCGTGTAGCAAGTATAGAAACGTAAACTTGAATACCTTGGCCATACCATGAGAACTCCTGAAAGATATTGGATTTTGCAGCTTATACTCAAAGGCAAAATACAAGGCAGAAGGAGTGTAGGAAGACGAAGAATCTCATGGCTGAAGAATCTTCCAGTGTGGCTTAATACATCAACTGTAAGCTTATTCCATGCAGCGGTGGATAAAGACAGTATAGCCATTATGCTCGCCAACATCCGGTAACGCATAGGCATCAACAGAAGAAGATGAAGGAAATATAAAATATTTGCTTTCATTGTAAAAATTTCCCCTCATATTGCTTAACGTGCGTTGATATACTGTAATAGTTTTCGTAATTTAAATTAAAGGTAGCAACTCTATAGGTATGCCAATCTTCATTACAGATAAGAGAGTAATTTTACCGTTTAAAAATATATATGTTCTTAATTCATTTTAGGTACTTTACTAACCATTCCTATAATAGGAATGCACATGGATGAAGAATACTTTCCAAATCCAAAACAATTTAACCCCGAGAACTTCAACCCAGAAAATAAAGAAAAACGGCCCGATTCGTGTTATCTTCCATTTGGTGAAGGACCGAGACAATGTATAGGTAAGATTTGTCACGAACTTGTCTTCTAATATCAAATGATAAAATATTATCGAATTATTTTATGCGAAGTAGATAATTTAAACACGGATGTCTGTTAGCTCGGAGTAGCTTAAGTTTAATTGGGTGTCGCCCGACTTTTGGTCATCGATGACAACAACGAAAGCAACAGTTACGTTGACTGCTAGAAGTGTCAAAGATTAAAATTTTAAACTATAGAATGGAACATCAATTTTTTTTTTGGTTTATGTAAAAAGCTTAAAATCTCATTCATTTGGTTTTGATCGTATGAAGCCTATATGTAATACAACAATACAATTTGGTCAGCAATACCGAAACAGACCTTTTGCACTCAAGACGCGTTACGCTATCCAGGTTAACATCATCAAGGGATGATTAAAACTCACCATCTCCTAATGATGCAGGGTTACCAAACCGCACATCGAGTGTAAACACTTTCTGTCTCGGTATTTTGCCAAACTAACCCAAGTTATGATATATCTATTAGTTTTTAGTTTAATCTAACAGCTCAATAAATGCAGAAAAATTGTTCTTATAAGAAACATTAGTGGTGGATATCACAATGTTATAAAATACCTTCTAATAAATTATTATTTATTGCTTAATTAATTAATTGCTATCTTTGTACAAGACTATATTATATTTGCAGGTATGAGATTTGGATTGATGCAAGCCAAAATTGGTATTGTGGTTGCCTTGAAAGAATTCAGGTTCACGCTGCATGAATCAATGCAGCCTCCTTATAAGCCAGATAGTGGCTCACTTGTATATGTGTTAAAGAAAGACGTCATGCTTAGAGCTACCAGACTTTAGACCTAAGTACATTTTAACTGAAAATTTGTATATATTTTATGGTCAGCAATTATGACAATATTTTATTTACAGTCACTCCCAAATATCTGGAGGAATGCCTGCTTTTTTATTGGTTTATGGGAGCAATACAATAACCCACTGTATCTAAAATAGTTATTTTCCAAGCAAGTGCAAAAAGATTTTACGCACGTGATTGCAGCGCGATCAAGCAGTTGAGTGCGATAAAGACACTTTCAGCACAAGTGATCTTGATAACATTTTTTGGTTTACAAAATAATATGAAACAGAATTTGTAAAGTCTACTTTGATTGTTACTTTACTTGATGTATATAGGGTATTGTAGAGGGTGCATCAGAATTCTTGCTATGTATGGAATGGAATGCAATGTATTATAAGATTAGGAATAATTTTAGTGATAAAGTTAATAAAATTTTTATTAAGGATAAATTTAGCATATTTTTATTCCTCTCGAACCAGTGCGGGAAAGTGACAATTTCCAATCTAAAATAAGCGCAGGAAAGTGGGCTTAAGCGTACGATCGTAGAAAATAGTATACTCCATAACTAGTCTGACAAGTACAAGTTTTCAAAGGAGGAGGTTTTTGGCATGAGGGCAGTAGCCGAGCATATAAATCCTCGCATACTGAAATCGTACTTTCACACGAGTACTGTGCACTACTTTTTCTACGACCACCTATGAAAATGAGAAAAAAGGCTTTCTATAGATCCGTAGGTTGATAACTAATGTTACACGCATGATGAAATCAAGGTTTCAGCACTAGTGCCATCTACATCTATCAAGTTACATCGACAAATCAAATAGGTTGTCAAATTGACTACTTGAAAGTATTGAAAATTTTTTCATTACGCTTGTGATATAAAGCTCTTTTTAACCAAATTACCTATGTTTTTAGTCCAGGAGGCAGTGATTTTTTTTCGTACCTATTTTCCCAGTCGGTGAATATGTTTTAATCTGCTCTCTTAGTGACAAAAAACAATAATTTTTGAGTCCCAGTGATAAATATTTTACATTTACTAAAGGGGAACATTTATATTTATTAATGAAGAACCCAAAGTTTATGAAAATAGCAGTCTGGCTTATCTCAGATAGCGGAAAGTAAGTCTGGCTGAAAATTCTCGGATTGAAAAATTTGACCGGTTTTGCGGATCCGCAAGCCTTATTTTTCCAGGCTTGAAATTTAGCATATAAATTGATACAATCATAAACTGTAACTAAAAATAAGCCTGGCTGATTTACGAAATTGGCAAATGAGTCAGGCGGCATCTTAAAAAATGGGAAAAATAGAAAAATTTTCCTCGTATTTTCCCGGGTTTGAAAATTTGTCACATGATAGACGATACTATAATTTCATAGAAAATACACGTCAAGCGGAATGCAGCGTGTGCATATTTAGGTAACGATGCTGGAATGTGAGTTACCTGAGAAAAGCTGCCTAGGCCCCTGACCCTTGTATTGCTATCTCTCATGTTTTTTTTTCTTAAAAACAAAAAATACCAATCTAAAAATAGCATTTTCAGCCTGGTGTGTCTCTAGTTATCTCCTCTTTTAGAATTCGTGGGAAACTTTTTGTTAAAAGGGAAATTTTATTCTCAAAGGTTGGCAACATTGATCGACCGGCAGTTTGACCCTAGTATTCATGGCACAAAGACGAGTTTATTAGAGCAAAATAATGGCGCCATCATAAATGATCAATTATAGTTATTTTTTTCATTAGCCGATGTCAAATAAAAACTTTTCTGTGGCTTTCATTAAAATTTATGATTTTGTCAATAAATATTTTTCAACCTGCCCTATCATAATTCTGTACTCTGTGCTTTTTTGTATTTCATTGTTTAATGCTCTCATAAAGAAGCAAATGTACGTATGACACTAATAACCTGCATAATCCAACGTGCCGAATTTAGCGCGCCTGACGATCATTAGACGAGCCTGGCAAAGCTTTGGGGGTGTTTTATATTAGCTAGCCAGATTGTATTTTAAGCTATTATTATCATATAGGCCTGATAAATTTTCATGACTGCGAAAATGAGGGAAATTTTTCTGATGAAAGCTTTTCAGTTTTGTACCTGCCAGACATATTATCCATACTCACAGATTAGCCAAAGCATTTTTTTTTTACTTAACTTCAGTATACCTCTTTCTACTAGAACTATTTTCATCACTGGAAAACAGCCTTCTCATCTACCTGTCTGGTTTTCGTCCACCAGGCGACTGCTCCATATGTTATCATGGGTTTAACCACCCTTGTGTATAACCATAGAGTAATTTTCGGGTTCAATCCCCGGTTTTCCCATACATTCTTCTACATATACCTAGAGCCATTGTGGCTTTTAGCGTCACTTTTTGGATGTGCGTGTTCCATGTAGGTTTTTGGTCAAAGATGACTCTCAGGTATTTGGCCTCTTTGGAGAAGGGTATAGCTTCTCCAGCTAGCCTCATTTGCTTTAGCCCTGTTAAATTTCTCCTTTTGGTGAGTTCCACCACTATTGTTTTATGTGAATCAACTGAACTTGTTCTTCTCTGCACCAGGAGTCTACGATGTTAAGGGCTCTTTGGCTTTTTTCGATATGGTGCCCGTCAACTTTCCTCGCACCACAATTGTCAAGTCATCTGCGTAGCCCAGGCAGTGAAAGCCTTCCGCCCGAAGTTTTTGGATAAGACCATCCGCTAGAATAGCCCACAGTAGTGGGGATAATACTCCTCCTTGCGGACATACTCTTCCGAGAGCTGTTTTAAGTGTGGCCTCGTCATAGGTGGATATGATAGTGCTATTTTTAAGGCTGGCCTCGATCCATTGACGGATGGTTCCTGGGACTTGTCATCCTTCACGTGCTCTTCCTCTTGAATCTGGTGACGCGTGGTTGAAGGCCCCTTCTATATCGAGAAAAGTGGCTAGTGCAATTTCTTTATCCCCTATGGATTTCGATAGCAGCCTATTCAAATCGCCTAGGGCTAAGTCCTTAGATTTTCTTGCTTGGTATGCATATTGACAGTTGCTTAGCGGGTTGGTCTTTAGAGCAATATCTCTTACGTTCCTATCGATTAAACTTTCAAGAGTTTTCAGCATAAACGTCGATAGGCTGATGGGTCTGAATGACTTTGGTGTCTGGTCCGGTAACCTGCCTACCTTCGGCATGTTTATAACCTTCATCTGTTGCCATTTTGTAGGTATGAATCCCCAAGCTATACAGCCTCTGAAGTTCTTACAGAGATGTGGGACCAAACTATCCTGTCCTCTGTGTAGAAATACTGGGTATATCTCATCTAACCCCGGCGATTTGTATGGTTGAAATTGGATTACTGCCCATCTGACCTTAGACGGCGCGATGTCCGCAGCTAGCTTCCAATCTTGCTTCGTTGGCCTTCTTTAAGGAGGCTCTTCGAGCACTGTGGTTTCCGTCATCTGAATTGACGCTGGAAAGTGGGCTTTAATGAGAAGCTTCAGACTTTCCTCGCATGTTTTTGTGGATTCGTTGTAGGTATTCGTTCAGGAGTTCGACTCGGTTTGTAGAGTTTCCTTTTTCTAGCACTTTGTGTATCTTTGCCCACATGGGATTATCGTCCACCCTTTCGCAAAATATCCTCCATGAAATTCTTTTTCCCTTGCGGATTTCTTTGCTGTCCGTAAGGACTACCCTATATAGGTCCCATTCGTTTTTCTTCTTAGCCTTTGTGAACAGCCTTTTTACGATCTCCCGAAGCTGATTAAGCCTATCGTTCCACCAGACTGTGTTACCCCCTTGTTTCCAAGTCTTTTCTGGGCAGTTGTCATGGTATGATGTAGCAACTGCTTCCGTCACCTTTTCGACTGCCGCCTCCAAACCTCTCGTGTCTTTTGTATCTACTCTGATTCCTTAATGATCTTCGCTGTGGGATTGTAAGTATCCTTCCCGGTTGTGTCTCTTGGATTTCTGAACAATACTTCCTTGAGCACGGTAGTCTTTATGTCAAACCCTATGTGCCTGTGATCTAGGCACGATGGTTCTTGTGACACGTGCCAGTTTACAATTTTTGCACTTATCCTATTTGTACAGATGGTCACGTCTAGGACCTGTCGTCGGATTGCAGTGATGAAAGTGGGTTTAGAGCTCCTTAGCTATTTCTAATCCTGCTGAAAACATAAATTGGTGTAGTAACTCACCTCCAGCGTTTGTGTCCGTGCTGCCCCATAGAACGTGGTGTGCGTTTGCGTCGCACCCGGCTACTAGTTGTAGTTTCCTTTCCACAGGACAAATAAATCATCCTTTAGGACCTTCGGTGGACACGGCTTCTCCTCCCTAGGGAAGTAGGCGGAACATACTATCCAGCTTTTGAGCCCCTCTTCCATGGTGGTTGTTAAGATAGCTGTAACAAAATCCCCTGAGCATAGCCCCGGAATTAGTGTACAATTAAAGCCAAATTTTCGCGAATGGACGCGATAAGCAGCTTACAGCAGTGCATTTTTGCGAATAAGTCATGACGTCACGCTTAGAGACGCTTTAAGCGGAATCTCGCGGCCTCAAGAGAACGCCAGAAAATTTGTCAGCAATTGGAAGTGGGGAGACGACACAAATGACAGTTTAATTAATTGTTTGTTTATGATTATTTTTGGTGATTTTGGCTTTGCATATTCGGAAAGCAAAAAGGAGTCCTCATTTAAGTATTTATTCATCTATTCTTCACAATATACACTCCGACAATGATGTTCTCTTTCATATATAGAAATAATTTGCTATGCTGGTAAACAAAATCGCTTTTTTTGTAACTTGCATAAAAACGGAAAACTCTAGATCTTGACGCTTTTATCCGAGATAAATAAAATTTCGCTATTATTAATTTCACTTACAAACAGTAAATAACGGTTATTCCTACAATTAAAACCAGGCCAAATTTTAGGTTACGAGAAATGTCATTACGTCATGCTTGTAAAACATTTTTTGCGAGCAAATAAGTTATTACGTCAGGCTTTAAACTGCTTAAAGACGTCTTTGAAGACGTGATCTCGCCAAAATATGCCTTAAGTCTTTATTAAGCTTAGAGTGACTTATAAGTAGTCAAAGGCTATAGGGATGTCGTGGAAATTGAAAAAAGAAAAGGAATATTTTGCGTAAAACTAATTTATTTCACAACAAAACGTTTATCATTGTTTTTCTTCAGTTTACAACAGAAGGTTTTTAAGCTTCGAGAAGGAAATTGTGAAACCTCATCACGAGAACCAATAATTTAGGTTGTTGCAGTTAACAAAAATCATAATAACACGTTAATTTTTTTTAAAAAACACAAACAGTATTGTGTGTTTTTAAAAGAATTTTAACGTGTTACTATAAATTTTGTTAACTGCAACAACCTAAATTGTTGGTTCTCGTGATATGGTTTCACAATTTAGTTCTCGACGGTGATCAACCTTCTATTGTAAACTGACGAACAACACTGATGATGGTCGCCGAAACCGCGAAAGTTTTGCACGACATATTCCTTTACTTTCTTCAATTAGGCATACCAATTTAGATCTATTGACATTCAAAAAAACGGTCTAACGTAAATATGTCCCGTTTCAGATTCGATAACGTCTGCCAGGGTTAAACATTTGTATATTGTATTTAATAATGTTGTCCTGGTAGTAGAATTTGTTTATAAAATAAAGGCTAACATTCTCTTTAGTGAAGCTATTTCATGCAACAACAGTGCATTAGTAACCCAACGTGAGCTTAATGGAAATATTTACATAAAAATATCTGAAGACGGCTTTGAAACCAGTCGAATTATATAGTCAATTTCGTCTTATCTTCCTCGATGTTACTTTTCCACTAAATTCAAATAGTCTGCAATTTATATCTGCAGCAAAATAAAATTATTGCCGAAGCCATTCTGCGGCCGAAATCCATTTCCCCCTAATTTGGCACAAAACGAGGTATCTTTCCCTATACCTATATTCATATATGACTAAATATCGATATTCGGATGTAACCGTCCCTACGAAATTGCTTTTGTTATCTTTCGGAATAATTCAGGTATAAACTCAGCAATAGAAGCAAATGTGAAATGGAGTTTGTTGCATATAGAAAATTTAGTTCCCATTCTTGGAAATATGCGGGGAAATTCTTTTTGTATACTCGTTTTATTATTTTACTGTGCAACCTATCGGTCAAATCGGAAATATTGTAAGATACTACCTCTTATTCTGCCATTTTACAGTATGGAAATCAGTATTTGTGAAATTCCTAGCTTGTGGAAATGAAAAAATAAATGAGAACAAAAGAAGTAAATATACATTGCACTGCAGTTTTACATCGCTTTCGTTAGCTTTCAATATAAACGGAGCTCACGAGAGTAAATGCAGCAAATTATAGGCATATGATATAGTATATTGAATTATTATTTTCATCAGTACAAGTAGCATTTCATATTCTTGAGTAACTTTGACAGACGAACGCGGCGTCATAGCGACTTCAGCCAAGGAAAAAGCAAAGTTGCTCGCCAAAAATGTTTTCATTGCACTCTACCTTAAACGTCCCTCAAGGCAAGGCTCTCCCCACCATATCGAACATCAACACTACCATGGCAAAAGTTAAGTTTCATTACCGTGATATTCGCAAAATTCTCTAAGAACTAGATACGCAAAAGGCATCAGGACCGAATTGAAAACCTGCCATCGTTATAAAGAACTGCGCCAGCGAACTAACGCTTATTTCTTCCAGACTTGTCACTGGCCGATTTGGCTATCGTATATCGAAGCGTAAATAACCTTAGAATTCGTCACCGTTCCTATAGCTTCAAGCGCATTTATATTTACTAGCGAAAAACCCTCGTAGATTTCGTCCGGCTTCGCTCCGACGATATCCTGATCGAGACGATTAAAAATAAAATTTGCGTCGCTAAACAAATTTCAATTTCGAACGAATTGAATTTGGCGCGTGAGGACGCCAAAAGTAAAGTCGGTGGCTTTTAGTGTTTCCGGCTTTCGTAGCGCATACTGTTTTTGGATTGGTTAACGAGTTAGGCATCGCGCGTAGTTACTTAATTGCCTTCGGAATAATTAGGAAATTTTATTAGATGGAGTGGGTTAATGACAAAGCTCTTTTGGCTACTCTTAGTGTTTTTTTTTGGTATATCCAGATACACCAAAATCCCAGGTTTCCATTGTCTAATTCCCTTGGATGAATTATTGAGAGGAACAAGTGACTTGGCAGGCCATGCATTCATTGGTGGAGCGAGATATTCGAGGGATTCTCTGTTCCTCGAGTTTCCGATTTGTTGGCGTCACTCTACGTTGACCTTTCTGTGAGTCAAGCAGTTCTTTTGGGTACCGGTTGGAATCAATTTTTGATAATAATACTAGGGATAATAATTAGTACACTGCTTTTAGATATTCAAAATAATTTAATGAGATATTTTTTTCTACATATGTGTCGGCTTGATGAGGCCTTTATCAAGAGTAGTTGAATACTAAAATCTAAATTGTTATACCCTACTAAACCGCCTGACGGTATTTTGTTTTTATTGCACTGCTAAAGGCATCATTAAGCCGAAACATAAATGTAGAGAAAAGTATCTCATTAAATTATTTTGAAACATCTAAAAGCAGCGTACTAATTATTCAACGATGTTTCACAAGTTTGATCTAGATCAATCGGATTTTGGATTAAATTTTTAACTTTTGATCTAGTTTTTATTATTATTCTCATTTTTTCACGATTTCTGGCTTACGTTAGATACCTGTAGATCAGATAACTACCATTGTTGATACGGCCTAGTAGACTTTGAGTTAATCTTAATTTTTATTGTGGCCTTTGATATTTTTCTATTCAAGCAAACTGTTCATTATCTTTGTCCTACCGGTAACTTGACCGGGGAGTACTTACGCTTAAGTTGACATATCTTAAAGTCTATAATTGATTGGTTGCTGCAATAACGCCAAGTCGAACTAGTTATTTTTCATTTTTTTTGCGGCGGTTACCAGCAAATCATAACTGATACCCAGATAAACATAGCTAGTTAGTAATACGGCCCTGTAACGAATCATGATTTGACGCCCATTAATTAGCCATAGATTAAGTGATTATTCGAGTTACTTGAATTTACCTATAACGAGTAGATATTTGCAGTATCGCTGGCCTTCGTCATATTTCACTGACGTTGTTTCTTATTAAGGCTTAACGCGTTTATCATAAATTAAAATTGAATATTTCGGCGTTTGTTTAGATTAAGCGTGTAGAAATCACACGTCAAGTAACCTAGCAAAGCCTACTATTTCTCGTTGAAATTCAGTGTTACCATAAATTAATCTGCTAGAATTACTGGTCATTTTCTCATCTCTTTTCCTTCTTTTTATGATCAGCTATGATATATTTCATTTAATAGCAATGAACCGATTATATGTATATTTACCTGTTTTATTTAATTAGCTCTTGATTAATATTCCAAAGAAGAAGATCGCTAAACGCGGTAGGTATCTGGTTATTACTTGCGCTAAATAATTAAAACGTTCCGGATTTACTTTTGAATAATATTTGAGTTGCCGACTTTAGTTTTTTTTGGTTAATATTTGGGTATTTGGTTATTACCGACTTTGATTTTTGATTAATTTCTTGAGTAATTATTTTTCCAATACTAAACTGATAATTTTCCGGCATTTAAATTGGACCTAATTTTTTAACTTGTTTTTGTTGTTTTATTGATCGGCTTTTTTGATAGGAAAAAAAATTAATTTTTGGTTATCTTTTTATTTTGTCGCGACGCTTAAGCTAAAACGGGTTCAATATTTCAACTTTGGGGTACTTCTCGCTTGTGCCGTCTACAAGCCCGTGGCGCCTTAAATAAATAAAACCGACCCCTACTCTCTGACATTTGAGCTAGGGCCTAATTTGTACGCTCGGCGACAACTCGTTCTAGCCTGCGCATCGGCATACGTAAATTCATTCAATTTCTAATATTAAATTCTCAAAATTAAAATTTTTCTTTCAATTTGAGATTATTCATTCTCAGTTTCTTCTAAGCTGGAGTGAAGGTTTTGCGCCCATTAGAAGGACAGAAAGAGCCTAATAGACTTTTCTCTCTGTTGTACTGAAAAAGGATTTACTCATCTACTCGAGTGCAACCTGTTCCAAAAAAGGCACGCCCTCAAACTATTGCCCAATTGCCTTGCCTCCAATAATCTCTAAAGTCATGAAACGTGTAGTCAATCAGCAATGACTCAAGTACTTTGAGAAAAGAGAAATCGACAGGAGATATATTGGCCAGTCACTCATATATGAAGTAGAGCAATTGAGAACTACGGAGAATTTCGAGCGAATTGGATATTTCCAAGGCATTCGACAGACAGAGTTTGGCATGACCCATTTCTCAACAAACTCCGGCCTTCGGACTGCCAGCCTATCTCTGCAACTGGCACGCTAGTTTCATTTGAAACCGATCTCTGCACGTTGTAGTTGATGGGCACATCTCAGACACATTCACCATTAACGCGGGCATGCCTCAGGGCGCAATTATATCACCAACTCGGTTTCTCATCTATATTAATGATCTGGTGACCAAAACCAATAATCCTGTTTACAGTTTTGTAGACGACAGTACCCTTTTCTCCCAATTTAGAGCAAAAACATCAGCGACTGAGACTTATCACCGCATACAGGAGCAGATTACAGCAACTAATCAAGATCTGGAAATGGTTCAGACTTGGGAAGACAGAAATCTGGTCCAGTTCAATGCAGCTAAAACCCCAACGGCCACGTATACCAAGAAAGAAAGAAAAAACGGCGGGCCCTAACATCATTACGGCAGGATCGATCATTTCTTCATCCTCTTCAATCGGATTACTCGGTGTCCCAGTCAACAGTAATATGTCCTGGTATGACCACGTTGCCAACATCGCAAATTCAGCCTCTCAGAAGCTTAGTGCGCTATTTCGCAACAAAATACTGTATATACCGCAGCAGCTGCTCTTGCTCAACAAAGCGCAAATAAGACCGTGCTTAGAATATTGCTCACATATCTGGGGTGCCTCACCCCACACCCTAAAGCTGCTGAATTCCATTCAGAAGAGAGTTGTGCGTCTTGTGGGCAACCCGGGATCTCGGCAGTCTGGAAGACCGCAGACATGTAGCCGTGATATCATGGTTTTTCAGATATTTTCATGGAACATGTTCCTAGGATTTGGTCCGCGTCATCCCGCCCCAAGTAACACCTGTCAAACAGTCACGACAGACGACAAGAGCGCAGTTGTACAACGAACGTTGTACAACTGGAGACACCTAGAACATCGCTTTACAAGGACTTCTATGTCTGGCGCAGTGCATCGCTATGAAGCTCACTCCCAGGACATCTGTTTCCCCCAAATTACAACCTACAGCTATTCAAGAACCGTGTCAATCAACATCTTTGCACATACACCGCTCGTCGGGTGCCATATTATCTTCCTTTAGTGTGTGTTTCATTGCCATAAAAAACTTATTCCTAATTATTTGATCCATTAGAAAAGCAATGTAAGGTTTCCCACACAATTGCAATTTTATTCCTAGAAAAAAGGGCATTGTTGCTGATTTTTTTTTAATAAACTGATACTTTTATTAAGACGGAGAGAGGGATTTTCCTGTATAGTATAATATGATGATGATATAGACGTAAATACAGTGACGAAGATAAGAGAGGAGTCATAATAATTTTAAGTACAATTTTTGAAATCATACTTTTTGATCGGCTTAGTAGATTTTGATAAACTTTCCACTGGAGGGTAGCCCCATTATTTATCTACACATTGGCGTAGCAAAGTTTTATTGTTCTTTCATTTAATTTAATATACGGGGTCAAATAAACAATTATATTTTTTCAAAAGTTTAAGCTGCGACACGAGTTCATTTACATATACCCACTGGTGTAAAGGTTAATATTTTTCCCATATTTCCATTCTTTGCTTATTCTTTATTCAGTACACAGTTAACAGTAACAGTTCTAAATTTATACCACTTTCCCAGGGCATTACATTTTACCACCATTCAAGGATGGATTAATTAATTGATATAATAAAAATAATCAGTACTAAAATTTTTTGTGTTAAGCAAAGACCATGCTCCCAGTGTATGCCAAAAAATCGTTTAGTCATTCGAAATTTGATTTAATATCATCGTGCAAGTAGACCTGCCCTACTTTCCCAATTTTCTTATTATTATCTTAACGACGCGTCGATCAGCAATATATCCATGCCTCCATGTGATACATCGGAGAAATCGCTTGCATTTCGCACAAAAATACCAAAACGGGACTCTCAAGTTGAACAGCTCTAGGTTTAGACTAAAAAATGCCGACGGTCGAATAAGGGTTTGAAGGAAATCAAGTCAACGCTATAAGGAACGGTTCATGATTTTAGAAGGGCTATGCCCATACCGCATAGCAGGATGGATACAAATTTTCATTAATGGAAGACCTGAGTTATTAATGCTAATGGTTCTAAATTATATTGACCACGTTCTTCAACCTATGGTTTTGTCATTATCCAATACTTCAAATTTTGCGTTACGTTGATGGCAATACTACTTCCCATCAAGTGCCAGTTTCTAATGATTTTTTTGAGGAAAATATCATTGAACGAATGATCCTGACCTTAATCCCATAGCACACGTCTGAGATATGCTGGGAGGACGGATAAGAGCTTGACCTGAAATAGGCGATATAGATCAACTAGCAGAAAGTCTTTTGGAAGAATGGTCATTGGCCAAGGAAATAAATAGCATCTCAAGGCATGGCCAAGCGATATGCGAAAGATAGAATGGATCATGATCTATTATGTCTATAATCTTTTTATAAACTTTCCTATTGATTAAATGTTGTTGCAATGGTACCATTGCAAATAACAAGGTGATCCAAAAAATAACTTGCTTATTTTGGTGGCTAAATGTATTGCTAAATCGTATTATTATTAATAAGCCTTACTTAAATTTTGTCGCATCATTTATAAGACATTGGGATTCTGCACATTTGTATAAGTTGAGGAAAAACACAAATATATTGCTCTAGAGCAGAATATGTGTGATGTATCTCCATAACTAGTAGGATATTTTTGAATTTTAAAAACTTATTTATTTAAATTCCTAATATTTCCAAGATGTTGGAGTTTTTCTAGTAGGTTAAATTAGTCGAGCAAAATTTGGATTAAAATATTTAAATCTGCATTAATTCAACTTATTGAAGTAATTTTTTAAAAATGTTTATATATAAATAATATTTTTGGTGTACTGCTGAAAAATAAGTTAATGCTATAGATCCCTTTAGGATTGAAATTACGTTTATTTCGCTTAAAATGAATGCAATTTATCGAATTCTAATGAAAAAAGCTCCAGGAAATATTAATCAAAATTAACGAATCTACTTTAATATAAAAATCTAATAATGCCCTTTTATAATTAGTTTCAAAAATTTGCTAAAAAGTTTTAAACAAAAGCAACCAAAAAATAACTTACAAGGGCTCTCGTCTCCAATTAGCGATCGGAGCTTAAACTAACGTTTCCGGCTCAGGATTTAATTGCAAAACTTTTCGCATATTCTCCAATTTATTTTAAACTTAAAAGTTTCACATTGCTGACCGTAGGTTAAATTAGAAAACTTTTTCCATGAAAATGTCAATCCCATTTAAAAAATAATAGGTCTTGCATTTTATAGTTACCGTAACCATTTTTTATTCGACTCCACCATGAGATGCCTAAAATTGTTCTATAAATTTCAACTGATTGGAGGACAAAAAACATAATGCCTTAATCGAATGTAGCCTTACAGCAAATGAAAGAAAAAGAAGTATCAAACATCAAAAACGGAAATGTAAATACTGGCAGGCTATAGAAGGTTAAGGAATCTTGTAGTTGACTTAGATGGCACACAGAAAACAAGTATCCCGACCCTGAACTACTTATGTTTATTTATAGATAAGGATATGCGGAGCGGAAAGGCCTCAACGACTATCATGAAACTGGCAAGCCTAACGGGCAACATAGGAGGCAGGCCCTTGCAAGAGACGAATGCTGGCTTCGACAGTTCATTCAACTATGCTGTATGGCTCACCTAACTGAAAAAACTTTAAAATATTAACACTATAATAAAATTATGGAAAGAGAAAATAGGCAAGCAGAAATCGGACTATAGTCGCTTATTGAACAGTCTCAACTCTAACAGTGACAAGAATTGCTCCATTCAAGCTTAAAACAGAAGAAGCCGCAACCATCTGGGAATCAAGGAGAACTCAAAAGGAAGATGCCAGAATACGCACCATCGCCTTATGGCAACATGCATGGGACGAATATAGTAGACAGGCTTAGAACCTTTAACAGAAGTTTGGAAAAGTGGGAAAGCAGGAAATGGGGAGACATATATTACTTTCAAATTCAGGCATTTGCGGGACATGGAATCTTTGGGTCTTACTTGTTCGAAATTAAAAAAAAAGAGATGCAAATTGCTGATTTTGAGGATAGCTAGCTACACCAAACCACACAGCTTTCCACAGTTACAGGTGGCGCAAAATGAAAGTGTTTGAGCAGAAATACAAATAAGATACAGTATAACACATCATAACATTGCAGAAGTAAGTTTGGAATCGGAAACAAAACGCCGTAGGCGACAAAGTAACAGGAATTGATTAGAAAAGCCACGAAATGAATATGGGACATAATAGCACTGGAAGAGCCTCCATTAAAGTCATGCTTCGTTGCGACATTATAGCCCATCAGAACATGAAGGCGAAGTTCGAGAGTCGCTTTGCGGCAATTAAGTTTGACCAAGGCATTTTTGACCTAAACTAACCCTATCTACAGGTATTTTGACTTTTTATAACAGTCTCAATTGCTATTCAAGAAGCACTTAGGTTTTTAAATTTCTTGACCATTCCATGTTCTTACCAAAACATTATACTATACTTATGTCTGCTTGAAAACTCTCTGACTCAATAATCATAAAATTATATTGCACAGTTACATCACAAGGCAAAGTCACTGGTATACTAGCCTCAACAAAGACGGGAAAAATTAATGACCTTATCTTCCTCTACGTGATCGGCTTTCTTAGTAGAGTAGACATATTTTCAGATACATTAAAACTTTTCGATTTTCCCAATAATGGTTCATCACGTATTCAATGTTCTAGGCAAATAACATCTTCTGCTATTATATCTTTGCCCGAAAAAATAATAGTTTTTGAAATCGATTTTTTTTAATTATGGCTGTTTTCAGTTTAATCCTGATTGCGTATAACAGATGTGGAATATAATATGCCAACCTGAAAACCAGAGCTTGCTAATAACTGATTATTTTATCGCGACTATCTGAGGTTTTATCGCTTTGACATTTTTTTAATCGCGAAAATCATATGAATCCTTTGCATGTAGGCTACCTGTTCGTGCCCATTGCGTCCTCACCAACATATCAATCCATCCCGGCATCCTGGCCTCTCTAACGAAATCACACAGCTGCTGCCTCGGTTGAATTTTTCTTATACCCTCTCGATCCAGTATGCAGCTTCCGAGTTGCACCTTACTTATTACTAGCCATCAAGAACATCAGTCTTTTATGCACCACTTGCATTCCGGATCTTGTACGATTCGTAGCAGATGCAAATTTCTATTCAAGTGACAGTTTTCTGTGAATAACTTTGTCACAAGCCTCATATTTCCTCTCTTTAAAGCCATGAATGCCCTTAATTTACCAGGCTTTGGGTCTACAACGAGAAGTCTAGTCTGCTTCATTCCTGGGGTAGTTCATCATAGATCTCTGGTCCGCTCATTTATTACGTTCCTAGAATGGCAGCGGCTATACTATAGGATACACCCATTAAAAATTCAGGTTCCACAGGATGCATTGCGGAACTCTGCTAGACGATCGGCCTCCTCATTGCTCCAGACATTCGAGTGTCCCGGAACCCATACAAGACTCACCCTATTATGCCAGACCAAAGACCCCAATATGTTTCTTCGTTCATATACCAGAACAAAAAGAACTGACAGAGCATCTTTGATGCCCGAGCAAATGCACATTTCTTTCCCTCTGAAAGCTTTTAACAGGTACTCGTGCCCACATTTGAGAATCGCATATATTTCGATCTGGAACACGGATGCATAATTGCCAAGGGCAAAATTCGTATATAAAACTGAAATTACAGTTCGACTAGAGAAAAACCAAACATTTTCGAAATTTGGGCACTTCAGATGTTTGCCATTTAAATCCCCTCATCTTCTTACTACAATCAACATATGTTGTCATGCTCTAGCACTACGCCGCGCCGTCTGAATGTATTTCGAAGGGATGTCATGAGTGAGCATTGTACTAAGGAATACTTTAGTACTCTTGCTCTTTCTATCTGTCGCGTCTGTTTGTCCCTATTTTTTTCCTCCCCTCTTTTAATTGCTAAGTACGATTCTATTCTTGAAGTCTTATTACGAGTGTTTTGCTGCTATCGTTTGTATGTGGTTGAAGCAATACCCATCAACCGTTTTGTGACCCTAACCTACAGTATTTTATGTAATTCAGTTTGAAAAAAAATATTAAACACACCTAGCATCAGTCTCGAAGAGAGAAAGAGAGAAAGTAGTTGAGCTGGTCAGAACGGACCTAGCACCAACTCTGGAAGTAGAGAGAGAGAGAGAGAAAAAAGGATTGACCGAAACGGACCTAGGGCCAATCCTTGAAGTGAAAGAGACAGAGTGAGATTACAGAAAGATAGAGAAAGTAGGCTTGGCTGGAACGGACCTGGCGCCAACCCCAGAAGTAAGAGAGAAAGTGAGATAGAGTGGAGATAAGGCTGGTCGGAACGAACCTAGCACCAGCCTCGGAAAGATAGTGTAATATGAGTGGTAGAGAGAGAGTGTTGCCTACATAACCTATGCAGTAGCAGCGAAGGCGGACAGGCTAAGCGGTGGCGATGGCGGTTAGTGGTGGTCTTTATGGTGGCGGCGATCTGCAGGAAGCGGCGCCGGCGTGGGTTTGGTTTAAGCTGGGCGACTTACATTGGCGGTCCTCAGAGGAGTAGTCTGTCTGGTCGGCTGATCGGCTCGGCTGCTTCTTCGAGAACCCGGGTGGATTCTGCCCGTCCAGCGCGACGCGGCTCAGTTTTCTTAACTCGGATCGTGGTGGGGAGCGAGTCACGGCTTGCTGTTAACTTCGCGCGATTCATGGCAAGTTCTACCGGTACCGCTCGAGAACTACGGAAAATGCAAAAACCTTTTCCCCGGTTTTTTTGCGACGGAATACTTTATCAGCGTATCTAAATTGGATTCTACGAAAAAGAGTGACGTCAATGAGAAAGTTAACCAGGCCCCAAAAACATAGATAGTAAATTCGTTACATTATGTAAAAATAGTTATTCTGAAACACTAAAGCCAGTGATGAAAATGTGATAAACTTTATCAATAACACAAGTTGCAAATTATGTTTAAAAAATATTAGAGCTCTTTTGATTCCAGTCCTGAATTCTTCAGCCTATTAATTTAATGTATTTATAGTTCTTCTAGAACATAGTTTTTTTAACCACAATACGTAAACAGAATTTTCGCCGATGCGATGGTTCCAAATCCTTTCATAGTCACAGTTTTTGGCAAGCAAAATGTTTGCAGTCTTCAAAATAGAGTTAGTACGGAAAACAGGCACATTTTTATAAGTTTGAGCGCTTCTTAGTGTTTATCTTTTTATTTTGAATCAATGTCATTGTAAGCTTTATAGACATCGGGCGGCTAATCCTTTGAATGTTGTCACATAGCTAGAAATTTTATCTCATTCACAATTTACCAACTGTTACAATGTTTTATAATATAATAATAATATA
>MU182412.1:394571-504225 GCA_016904865.1 Pissodes strobi | reverse complement strand
AAAAAACTGAATATTTTGAAATCATTTTGGGATTTAGGCGACTATAATAAATAAAACATTTATTTTATACTCTTGTGTGGCTTATCCTTTTTTTTCCCCTAAAAAAGAACATATTTTTATTAAAGGAAGAGACTTGCAATGTACCCACAGTAACTGCAACAGATGTTTCACCTATTCCAACAACTTTAAGAGGTATCCTGTCAACTCCAGAAAAACGCACATCTTCCAGATTGAAGAGGCCAATGAAAGAATGGAGAAAAATAGAAAAAAACAAAATAAGATGGAATTTGAGGCTCAGTTATAATAATTAGAAAGCGCTAGAGAGATAGGACCACCGTATACATGCAAGAAAAATGCCAGAAATAACTGAGAGGAAGGAAACTGAGTATTTTAATTTTGGGATTTGGACGAACATAATGAACAAGACATTTATTTATACTCTTAAAACACTACTTAAAAAGCGATCGTACCAAAAAAAATTAGCAAGTACAAAAAGCAGAAAGAACAACAAATCCATTTGAAGTGAATATTATACCAGGAGGATCATTCAGAGATTTACAAAGTCAAATCGTAAGAAAGTGTTTTGGAAAAAAGAAAAATTCAAATTTAGCTAACTTAGTAATTTTAAATTTTGTCAGGAGGGCCCAATAAGGTGTACATACATAAAACATGCGATAAATGAAGGGTTTAAAAGTATCACAATAGAAAAAAAGAGACAAGAAATAACATTCAGAGATGATAGTTGGGGATCATCTTATCCTGCTACTTACAAGCTACATTATCGAATTCGAATATGATGCTGATTCAGGTTTTCTCTTTTCAGAATCCACTACCGTATCCTTATCGCTATATCCATAAAATTGCACTTGACTCAAAACTTGTTCAAGGAATTCATATTTATCTTTATAGTGATGGCCCAACAATTACATAATTTAAAATCTTAATCCATTTACATCAGTTAAAAGATTCAACATAGCATTTGTTTTTTTGAGAATTACTAGGTCTATATGATAGCTCAGATCGTATCTGGCAACAGTTCACTGTGTCGTTATCGGATGATGGTAATTTTCACATCAAAATTGACGATATTGCGTTTCTGTTTATCTTTCCATACTTTACACAGTGTGCACTCGATTGTGTTTTCAATAGTATGAATGTTTCGAGGAGTGAAAATCTTTTAAATAGTGCCTTCAATAAGCTCTTGTTTGAGTTACATCTCCCAGCACATTCGTATTGTGGACCCGGTAGAAAACTTAAAACACTGGCACGTGGTGATTCTCCCAAGAATAAGTTTGATCGTAAAGACAACGACATTGAATATTCCAACTCAAACTAGTTCCTTTAAATGAAAAAAAGCATCCATCCTTTTCGAGATGGTAAAGCCGTAAAGCATATTCCGCCTGCATATATAGAGTGTCTCACTTTTCATGAACAAATTTTGGTTGAAAGTACTTACCATTCAAGCGATTGTGGCGCGACAAGAAAATTTAATTTCTACCTGTGGCGTTCGTCGCTATAATAAAAAAATTTCAAATTTTTTTGGAAAAACATATTACGCAATTTTTAAGGGGTCAGATAATGCCATATTTTATTTGTCATAATCGAAACCTTCTTCCCCTCCATATATCAAATTTTTAAGCAAGAGCAAACAGGGTGTGCACATCATCAAATAATACAATTTAAATCTATATAGCAATTTAAAATCGGTTATTTAATAATTGCAATTAGCATTATTTTCACATAACTTGCTTACTTGGCATTACCTAATTCCTGAAAAGACATTTCCTCATCTGGAATGTTATAAAAAGTTAAATTTTATTTGTCTGTGATTTGAACACCGTTTCTGTTAATGCGTTAAAAGGTGGTATAAGGGTGTTTTCGATTATGACAAACAAATCAGACATTATCTGTCCGTTTAAAAATTGCCTAATATGTTTCTATGAAAAAATTTGTCCCCTGGTGGAAATTATATTTTGTTGTTGGGCCATAATTATCCGATGGGTTGGTACCTTCAATCAAAGTTTTATAAAAACCGTACTATTAGCAGAGCTGTAATATAGCAGTCAGATCTTAAGTTCATGCTTGTTTTATTATTATATTTAAAATTAAATATCATATAACTATAAGTTATACCTATAAAAACCTGATTTCAGGATTTGATTGAATTGAAAGAATGGATTTAAATAATCCATTTTCCCCAAAACTAGTTTTTTGTGCATCTCCCCTTCTTTCCCCGAGGTCTTCAATTGTGAATTTTATTTATTTTTCCCTTTTCATTAAATAAAATATGAAAAATTCCAATTAGCACCTGTACCAATAAAAATAGCTCAATTCGAACAGTAGGAAATGTTGGTACACACTGGGCCTGAGCATGTATTTCATGAAAAGGTGCTTCCTCATTAGATTCTGTCAGAGCCGCGAGGTGTCTTCGGGATTTCATCTAGCCCTGTTACCTCCAGACGCCGAAGGTTATTGACAGTCCGACAGATATTGCTTGAGAAGCGTTGGTGTTGCGCGATGCCCTACCCCTATGGGCTATAATTTAAAATTCGTTCCCGGACTATTATTTGCCAGCCTAAGACTTTAAGACACGATGATCTCTTGATGCTATATTTAAACATAATCCGCCATTTTAACACCGGTTTCTCAAACACTCTTATTATGTAAGTGAGATTGAGGCAGAAGTCTCCAGAAAATGTTACGACTCTAGTCCACCCAAACCAGTTCAGAGTTCATGCATTACATGGAATTATAGAATCATTGGTCTAAAACTTACTCCTGATAATGAATTTTCTGCTACCGAGCAGGCAGTTTTCAGTTATTGACTCTAGGCGACTTTATTGATGACAGCTATTTCTACATACATTTCTTCAAACATCGATGAAGACAAGATGGCGGCAGGAAGCCCGTGTTTAAAATGGCCGAATATGCGCAATTGCTCCATTGTTTTATAATCAATAAGGGATGTTGTCAGTAATCAGAAACACTGAGTTACTAACGCTTCGTAACGATGTTTTCACATATTAATTAAACTGTTAACTTCGTTTAGCAGTCATCAGCGATTTGGCAGACTTACGATTAAAAAATATAATAGATTCATCCACTCATCAATCACTACCCAAAACTACTGCACAAATCACGCAAAATCAATAATAGAATTGAATTTGACTCACCGTTATATTTTAAATTACCCGTGGCGGCACTTAGTTTGTAGTTTGAAGTGTTGGAGGCCATGACGGAGAACTCTGGATGCTGGACGACTGAATCTGGATCCTGTAGCGAGGGATCGCAAGCAGCTTGCCAAAAGGTCGTAAGAGGTGACCTACATCGATGGTGGCGCGCGCTCCGGTGACGTCAGCCGGTCTGGGTGGAGCCAATGCCGCCTCCGTGTGGGCTCGACAACGACGCTTTGGGGGCGGCAGTCTGTAAATCGGGTAATTTTTAGTTTTTATAATTTTCTGGACCGGAGCTGATGAAATTCGGGAAAAAGGGGGTTGGCGCCGAACGTTTTGATTGAAATTATGGAGATTGGGCACAGGAGGCTGCTTGAGGCAAATAGGACGTTTGGAAACACTTTTTAGCTGATGCAGGAATAGCAAAAAAGTATCGTCGCAGAAAGAGTTTTGATGGAATAATGATGTAGATGTTATTTAAAAAACCGCTTCCAGTCGAATCAGTGCTTTACTTCACGTTCTTTCACACATCTATAATCATTAAGTGATATAAAAACATGCCAGTTAGCTGTAAAGTTTGATTTTTAGACGCGAAAAACTAATCTCAAATCTATAGGTTTGACAAAAAAAGAGAGTTACTAGTAATAGGTAGAATCGAATTTTAAAAACGTAATTAAGAGACAAATTAGATTTGTCATCCACACCATATATTCATTTTAAACAGGTGTCACAGTGTGTGTCCGAATCTGTGTTGAAACAAATATACTTTTCTTTGATACATAGCTGTTAATTATTATTTTGTTAAATAAATATGTTCGTTTGAAAACAAGCCCAAATTTAGACCCTGGAAAGGCACCAAGAAATGAACAGCAAATGTGTACTTTTCATATCAAGTTTAGCATTTATTATATTATATTATATTACACCATAGTCTTTTTTTTTTGACAATATGGAATATTTAACCTAATTTTAATTACTTCTGTTTTTTACGTTAGTTGAGTGCTGCCAAAGTGATATCACAAAACATGTTTTAATAAAACCACTTAATAATTAGATCTGCGCTAATGAATTAAAAATTAAATAAATGTTGAGAAAATTAAATAAATGTTGAGAAAATGATTTTTAAATCTGTGTTTTGCTTTAAAAACGTTTTTAAAATTTTTTCACATGACACCTTGTGATTCTAAAACAAAAAAAAAATGAGTTTGTTTATATTTTTCTGAGGGAATAACCCAATTTATTATTATGATATGTTGCATTTTTACATAATCTTCTACTATACAATATCTTGATGATAACTTTGATATGGTTAGGTCATGATAAGAAAATATGTCAACAATGATACATCCCGTAATAATCACACACTTCCAGATCATCGGTATTAAGGGTCAACACGCGAAATACCTCACCAGAAGGAAACGAAAGGCTAGCTAGAGTATCTACCTAGGTAAACAGTGTTTAGCATGCGTCACTAAGGTACTAAGGGTCAACTCGCGTAGCTAGCCGAGTGCGAAGGGTCACGTCGCGACGCACCCCAAAGACAATAAGGGAAATCAAAGTTAACCAGGCTTAATTACAATTTGGTTAATTATTAAATATACATATCAAATATTGTGTTAGCATTGTTTTCAAATCAAAACTCTTTACTGCTCAAGTATAATAATGAAAGAATTAATTAAACTAGAAATCATTAGATCTCAATTATCAATTATCAATGAAAGAAAACAGAAATAAGAAAAATTAGCTCTTCGAGAATAAATCACACATGGTATTTAAATTAGAAATCGTGGAATATTAAAAGAAAACAAAATACATTCATAATAAGTACAATCAGTCACTGAAAATGAAACTGTTATTAGTAAATATTAAAATAAAACTATTGCGCTCTTTAGTCATCAGTTTCCAGAGAGCGATAAAGACTACTTGGACTCATGGGCGCCCGCAGGGAGGGGCCAGGGGTGGTCGTGTCACTAAGATTTTGATATTTTATACGATTTCTTTGTACAATACTTAAGTGTTTTAAAATTTTTAATAGTTATATTTTAACATAAGAATTATATTTTAGTTTTTAGTAATTAACGACATCAGTAAAATGACTGAAATTCGAAATACCTTAGGTACGGTTAAGGACGTAACAGCTTTTTTAGAGAGAGTACTTTAAGAAGTAAACCGGGGGAACTTCGACATCCGGGTAAACTTCGACACCTACTATAATTTTGTCTTTTTTTCTGTTTTTTTTTTTACTTTATATTATTTTTTTCAGTTGTCTCTTTCTTTTCAGATTGATTTTGGTGAATAAACAGAATCAGTAGTAAGATGCCGCGCACAAATGTAAAGAAGGTGGGGGGAAGGAGTTACCAAAATTATCCTCCAGAAAACATGGCCAAAGCGGTGGAAGCTGTGAAGCAAGGGATATCCCAGTTCGGTCCGAGCAAAAAGTTCAAGGCCCCGAGGACCACTTTGTTGAAAAAAGTACACCAGAAACATCCTCTACAACCAGGTCGTGCTTCCCAATGACGCAAGCAGATGTTCGCCAGGTTATTTCAAAATTTGTAACTAAACAGGGCAGAGATATTCCAGGATGGAAGAATGATCAACCTGAAGAAGACTATAAATAACATTAAAGATCAGTTACAAAATGCTCTACCGCAACATGTCTACAACTATGATGAGACAAATATCACAGACGATCCCGGCGCAAAGAAAGTTTTAGTTCCTAGGGGAACTAAAAGAGTAGAAAGGGTTCAGGAACACTCGAGAACTTCGGTAAGTGTGATGGTTTGCGGCACAGCAAAAGGTGACTTGCTACCCCCGATGGTTGTCTGTAAAGCCCAACATCTTTACGAAAACTGGACGATTGGGGGGCCTAAAGGAATAGTGTATGAGTATGACTCAACATTATGTGGGTGGTTTAATATGGTGAACTTTGAAAAATGGTTTTTTTAAATATTGCTTCCTTACGCCAAACAAAATAGCTCCCCAGAGGAATTAAAAATTGTAATAGGCGATAACCTCGCATCGCACTTTTCACCTCGCGTCGTAGAAGCTGCCTTAGACAATAACATTTACATGACTCCCCTTCCGACAAACTCTACACACTTAATGCAACCACTGGATGACAGTTTTTTTGTTCCGATGAAGCGAAAGTGGAGGGAGGTTTTGGATAGCTGGAGAAGGGAATCGCGTCGAAAAGGTTCCATCCCGAAGGAGCAATTCCCATAGTTATTAAACCGTTTATAGGTATACATAAAAGAAAATGCAGGAAAAAACCTCCAGTCCGGATTTCGATCAACAGGCATAAGCCCTTTTAGCCCTGAAACTGTTTTAGCAAAACTTCCATCGACACAGTCAAATTCGGAAAGGTCTTTGGATGAAAGTTTACTTGAGTTTCTGAAGGAATCTCGTGGTTACAAAGATGATACAGCAGTTCGTAAAAGGGGAAAGAAAGTTTCCACAAGGCCAGGTGAACAAATGAGAGCAAAATCAGCTTCGATGGCCCCCAAATCTACAGATGCCCAAGAGCTTGATGCTTTACATGATAAAGCAGCTACTAAGTTCCTGAATTCTTCAGACACCGAAGAACCTGATGTTTTACCACCAAAGTTGCTTAAAAAGATTGTTACCAACAAAGCCAATTCAAAAAAGAAAAAATCAAGGACAACCTGCTTTAACTCTAACGTAAAAATCACGGAGCCAGTAGCCTCAACGTCACGTGATCTAACAGGCAGAAATATTGATAGCAAGACTGACTCTTACTGCACATTATGCAATTGTAGTTATAAAAATTACACTGGCAAAAATGATTGGATCTGTTGCATCTCCTGCTTGAAGTGGGTCTGCGGCACTTGTAATCTTGGTTCGAATGACCCCCACTATGAATGTTCCTCCAGTGCCTCGTGCTCAATTTGCTTGATAGATTATTCTGAGTACACTAATCGAAAGGCTTGGATTAAGTGCGTAACGTGTAACAAATGGGTTTGTGGACATTGTAATAATGGTTCAAACCGAGCGAATTACGAATGTCCTGTTTGCGAGGATGATGACTAAAGACTGACTATTAGTACCTAGGTAGTATTTTACTTTGTTTACATTGTTTACTTTGTTGGTTTACTTTTTTGAGAATGTTCTTTTTAGTTTTACTTTTATAAGAGAATGTGATTTGTTTTTTAAACCAAATGTTCCTTAAAACCAAAGGTTTTTATTTTATACACTCGTTTTATAACATAAATGGCCTTTTATTGTACTCTAGTTGATACTTCTGACCCTTAAAATATGGCAAAACTATGTAAAATTAACCAGATTTTAGTTTTTTTGGTGTCGAACTTACCCCCCTAGTTCGAAACCCACTAAAATGCATAGGGTGTCGAAGTTACCCCATATACTGGGTAACTTCGACACCAAAAAGAGACCAAAACAATGGAGAAGAGGAACTGATTTTCTCATGGTTGAAAGCCAAGACATCAAGTGTTACAACGGCATAAGAATCTACGGTTTCTAGTTGACACATTTTGGTAGGCGAGGCTAAATATGTCAAAAATATGTCGAAGTTCCCCCGGTTTACGGTAATCTAATTCCCAATATACCTCTGTTTTGTGAGACTCATCAAACAACCAAATATAAATCGTTGCGAATTTTTGCCCAAAACTTTAATACCATCATATTTAAAACTATTCGATATAAAAACTAGGGAAATTGTAATGAATTCTAGTACTTCAAAAATATCAGCTCAGTTATATGCTGCTATAAATTCGTTTACATTTAGGTGGTGGCAAGTAAAATTCAAATATCTTAGAACCACTGGTGAATACGCTACCAGGTATTTCAATTAATTTTACAGATGTTCACCACCACATAAATTTAATTATTAACACTTGCGAAAAACATCGCTTAGAAGTTGATACAGCTTTTACAGACATTTGTACTAATACGTTATCTACTTGTGAGGCGAAAATCAAGATTGCCCTGAATCGAAGCAGATGCATTCTCGGACCAATCAGAACAATCGGATTCCACAATTTAAAAGAGTAATGTTGACTTCACGCATAGCTCTCCGCTCGCTTCGCTCGCTCCAGGGAGCAACCAAACAAAGCTAACCCAAATTTACTAAAAGAAACAAAGATAACCTTAAATAAATTAAAAAAAATATCCCTCGTCACCGACGGGAATCGAACCCGGGCCGTCCTTATCACAAGTACAGAATCTGACCACTGCACCACGAGACCTCTTGAGAGCATCTCACTGGACCGTAAAGTCATGGGTAATTCTGATGAAGCGAAGTGCGCACGTCTCGAATCCGATTGTTTTGATTGGTCCGAAATGCATCATGTTTCTAATTCAGGGTGATCCAAATTCTTGAACTTGCGAGGCCCTTAATATGGAGGTGAGTAAACCACGAATTTGCGGGCGACAAACTCGCAGATCTAATTATGAATCCGATTCTGCTATAAATTATTACAAAAAATCTATATTTATTCCGTTTTTAGAAAATTTGATTCTTGCCTTAAAAATAAGGTTTTCGGAGGTGCATAAAATCGCATTCTTGTTGCTTAATATATTGCCAAAAAATAAAATACTTGGATGTCAAATCTTTTGCACTTAAGGTGAGAAATCTCTACAATATTAAAAAATTGGAAAGCGAGTTAAATATTTTGGGAGAATGTTTATCTCAATCTCAAATAGATAAAAGCATAACCAATAAAGATCTTATTGATCATTGTGTGCTTCTACTTGTTTTGCCGTGTATTACTTGCACTATAGAGAGCAGCTTTAGCACCTTCGTAGCATTAAAACGTGGATAAAATCTACAATGGGACAAGACAGACTTGTTGAGCTAGCATTGTTAAGTATCCATCCTAATCGAATAGTAAATATTTCAAGTTTTACAATAGTTTTACACTATGTGTTTTGTTCCTTTTTTAAGATTTTACATAATGTTTTTTTTTTGTGTTCATAACTTATTTTGCTCCTTACACAGGTTCTGTAATATTTTTTGTTAACTTTTTTCGCTATTTAAAAAAATAAATATATGAAATACAACAAAAAGTTTTCTATTTTGCCCTCCCCTGAAAAAAAATCCTGCGGGCGCCCATGCTTGGCCCCGACTAATAAATAATAAGATTGCTTAGGTTTCATTCCTCTAGCTATCGCCGAGAACCCGGTAATATAAGTGCCTGTCAGCGATGAAGTTTGATTCTAAAATCACTTACTTCTTATAAATATCAGGTGTTGAAGTATCCCAACATTAGAAGAAAGAATGAAATCATTCTTCAAAATTTTTGTTGTTCCGTTAATACCAACAGGATTCATGGCAATCGAAAAGTAATTCATTTTGTAGCCATTTAAAAAAGTAATGCTATTAAGTAACATATCGTTAAAAAGGGAATTTTCCGGAAACAACTGATAAAAAAATATAGCAACTTGCATTTAAAGTGTCAAGCTTATCACTAGTTCCGGTGAAAACGAAAGTGATATTCTATTATTTTTAAGGTAAAATACAATCTCTATGAATTGTACTTTTACCCTAAAGTGTATGACATTCCTTAAGCAATATTAAAATGACCATCTGTAAAAATATTGTTTAAAACTTCAGATAGTAATTCTAACCCAAACTTACTCAAAACTGTATAGTCATTTTAAGATAATAAACTGCTGCACTACTTTTTTGTTTCACCGACGCGACGTAACTAGAGCTAGGCTAATCAACATTTTTTCAGTAAATATTTATTTTTAATTTTTTACTATTGTCTCCAATTGTATCACCAGTTTTGCTCTTCTAAAAATCTCATTAGTTTTATATGAAAAATGCAAGAGGCTATTCTTCTAAATGTTCAGAACAGATTTTAAGAAACAAATTTTATTGGTCTACTTCTAGTGCGGAAAAAGCGTATTTTTCCCTAAGAGTAGTTTGGGTGTTGGGCTAAAATGGAATTTAGTCTGTACTAATATCACACTTATGTAAAATTTGCAGAGGCTGCTTAGCCTGGAGATTTATATCAAGTGTGTGAAGATTAGATAGGTACTTGGCAATAGTAGGCAGAATATCGGACCTTACACACAAATCTTACATACTAATAAGCCTGTCATCATTTATGTTAAAAACCCTAGAAAAACTAGTTGATGTTTCATATCAAGCAGGTAGATCGATGGACTTAGCACTAGACAATCTCAACAGGCTACTCTGAAAATGAATAGAAGACAAAGAGATAGCACTAATAATAATTTTTCTAAATATAGAAGAGGCATTTAATCATGCGTCAACTCTTTCCATTAAGAGAGCGCTGGAGAGAAGACAGGTACCAGAAACTATAAGCCAATGGGTATGCCTGGAAAATAGGATAATAACATCATCTTCAAATGAAGCCAACACTAGAGCTAAAGTAGAGAGAGGATGTCCCCAAGGAGGAGTTTTATCTTCACTGGTAGATGATCTGCTTCAGAAACTATCTGCTGAAAGTTTCCTATGCCTAGGATATATGCAAAGGGTATAGCGATAGTGGCGCGAGGAAAATTTACCCGCACTCTTTCGGAAAGTCAAAGAGCTCTCAATATCGAAAATGAATGGTGTAAGCGCGATTAGCTCTCAGTCAATCCACAGAAAACAATAGTCTTGAGAGGGTTAAAACCACTAGTTCTCAACAGAGAAGCAATTCTCTTTTCTACAGTGGTGAAATACTTAGGAATCTTTTTTGATCAAAAGTTGACATAGAATTCACACATTCAAAAGATTACACAGAAGGCTACGATAGTATTAGGCAGATGTAGAAGAATATGTGCGAAATGAACCCTATGGTTATACACGAGGGTGGTGAGAACTATAGTATCATATGGAAGAGGCGGTGAACGATCGAGCGCGCCAGTGACAAAGGCTTGAACTTTAACGGTTACATCTTATATATGCTATATCATTCTTGAAACGTGAGAGCTCGCAAAGTTGTATTATTGGTTGTCAAAATACATACGAGATCCGAAAAAGTTTGAATTATTAGATAATTAAAAAATATTCGTCAGGAAGCCAAAATAACCAAAAAGGGCAAGGACATACCGTCTCATTAATAGGTAGGTACTCATGCTCCAAGAAAGAGATATAAAAGCATTAGGACCCACTACATTCAAGTTACATATTTTATAAAATTAAATAAATAAATAAATAAAACCTCGAGCGAGTTAACATTATTGTCGAAAAGTACGTTTTCGAGACAAAATTGAAGTTACTTACTCTTGTTTAAGGCAAGCACATGTGTGACTCCCGTCTCACTTTCCAGAGGATAGTGAAATAAAAGGTTAACGTCAAAACAGAAAGTCATTTTCCGATCCAGCCCCATTTTCCAGCTTCAAACCGTTTTCACCTGTTTCAAGCAAATAAATATATAAATCTACATAGTTTAACCTAAACATAATAACAAAATATTGTCTGATGTATTCCTTTAAATTTCCCATAATGCATCAAAGCATACCTATCTATTCAGACTCGTAAAATTGATGAAATATTGGAATATTTTTGTGATTTTCTACATGTTTTAATTTAACCACGATTTTCTCGTATATGCTTCCCGGTCACACACGGAAATTTGTTACAGAACTTCTTTATAGCAGAGATCATGAGGTTTACGAATCTGGGATAGATTTTTTGAAAATTAAAATAAATTTTTCAAACTGAAATTCAAAAAAATCAACAATTCGGCACTTTCAATCGGATCGATGCGATTTCCTGGTATGTTCTGCTGATATCCTCCTCTTTAGTGTACAAAAGTTTGGTTGCTGTAGCTTATTTGGTCTTTCAGTAGTAAAATATTAATTAGTGTTGTCCCCCAAAATTCGAAATGACGAAAAGTTTAAATTCAACTAGCTCACTCTGTATGAAAGGCATCATCATTTCCAAAGTACCATCTAATACAGTTTTTCGTGTAGATTTCTAAAAACCGTTACTTTCGGAGAAAAAAAATACCTTATTTTTTAAATTTTCGAAACACCATTTGGAGAGTTTTTCTCCAAAAAATTCCCTATCGAACGACATGTCGTCCCAGTTTTTTTCAATCCTCGTAACCTTTTCGTTGTTAGAATGACCCAAAGTAACCCCCTATTAGTGTTTGCAATCCCGGACCAAAATTTCAATTCCGGGATTTTGGGATTATGTTTCCCTAATCCCGGAAATCCCGGGATTGCAGGATCGATGTATGGCTAAAATTGATTCAAGATTCATTATATTTAATAAAATTTTAATAAATTATTCTACATTAATACAGAAACAGAAAACCATTACCTACCTACCTAAGTACTTGTGAAAAAAATAAAAAATAAAATAAAGATTACTTATTGCAGGGTTAAAAGTAAAACTAATAGCACAAGAAAGAAAATGTAAGCAAGAAAATAACAAAAACAAATACTGTAATAACAAAAAATATATATATCGTTTATAAGTTTATCATAAAATTATTAATACTACGTGATTTCGTTCCTACTGACCAAACCAATAACGCAAAAAAACAGTTCATTAAGAGTTTGATCCCCAAGTCTTAATTTTGTGCAAAGAGCAAAGAGGAAAAAGCTATTTCTGATTCGACGCTGCTTGGAGGTATGGGCATCAGAAAATTATAGGCCACCTAAAGACCACCTCTCATTCTACCATTTTCATAAAGCGTCATTTCTTTTTTCAAAATCGAATTTCATAGATCAGTTTGACCAGGGCGTATTTTAACTTTATGCATTATGTTTTCTAAAGTTTGATTTAAAGTCTCCGATAAGGACTTCTCGGCCTTTCACTTTGGCTTTGGGTTTGTTGGACCACTGACAAAGGAATGTCATCCCAATGGTAATTTTTTTTTCAACATCTATTTTGTCTGTTTTTGACTGTAAACGCTTCAAGAGATCTGCCAATATTTACTCTGATGATTCTTTTTGAAGGAATTTCGAATAGTGCGTCAATTTCTTGATCATCTGGGTCTGGATGTTGTAGATACCGCAAAATTCCTGAATGATGATTCCTGCACTCACTGATACATACTCTTGATGAATTGTACAATTCCTCACTGAGGTCGATATTAACTTTATTAATTTGATCTGGCATGAATTTTAAAATTGCATCTAGAGAGCATAGATTCACATCTCACTGACTAAGAGTTCCACTGCAACTTTATGCGGTTCCAACAGCTTAACCAAGTCTTCGGCAAACTGAAATTCAAAGTCCAAAATCACGAAGGGTATTTTAAGGCTGATCAATGCTTTCTGAACGCAACTTCTTAAGCGGCAGAAACGTTCTAACATTAAGAAAAGTCTATTCCACCTCATCTTGCAATCAAGAATAATTTTTAGCGCCTTTCTGTGTCCAAATTCATCCCTCACATATTTTTGCAAGAGGTCGTTCTTCGTCGGTGATTTCCTAAGAGATCTAATTACTTTTCTAATTTTTTAAATAGTCGAATTTGTATTGTAGTTCTGGGTAATGTTCAAAAGTGAAGCATCTTTCTCCTCATAATCTTGACAAAGCTGAAGACCCACATCTTCACAATCTACATATTCTGCCTCTTCTCTTTCTTCATCTTCGTCTTCCTCATCCTCAACCAAAACCGAATGCCTCAAACTATCTTTATGAACATCAACTGCAATATTTATTGTCTTTTTATATAGCACATCCAAGATGACCAACTGAATCATGGGCAAAACATAATTGTTGATTAGGACTAATACTTTTTCAATTTTGATCATCGTACTTGCCCATCAGTAGTAACACTTACTATGTCATCTGATAATGAAATATCATGTTCTTTCAATCGTTCTGATAAACCTTGTATACAAACTTTTTGACACCATTACGTTATTACGTTAATATTCATAAAAACGCCATAGATTCGTTAAATGTTAAACTCAAACCATGATTTTCCTTTAGATATTGCCAAACTTCTTCTGTAATCATTAAACGATTTTTTTACTGTAGTCCAGACAATTTTTCTTAGTGTATTAGTAGATATAAACACTTTAAAACCCCTAAGCATTAGCGATTTAAAATGGAAGGCCCTCTAATGCTACCATCCGTGCCAAAACTCTCTCAAAATTATTCTTTGCCACACCAAAATCAGTTACTTTTTTATTTTTATTTGGATTACTTTCTGTTATTTGTACACTGCTCATACTAGAAGAAGAAGATGACGCTACTGAGTGTTAAGTTTCGCTATCTGTTGCTGAATCAGTACGTTTCACTTTTTACACTTTGCAGTGTTTCCTTTATTTGTGGTGTCCGTTAAAAAATAAAACAAAATCGAATTTTCATCAGTGCTTTTTTTGGTATGTTCCACATATTTAATTGTACTTTGACATTGTAGTAAATGTACCGGTGAACCAGATCAGGCAGGGGCAGCATACTATTTATAGAAAAATATTTTATTTGTTATTTATTGAAAAATTTGAAAGGATAAATTAACTTACCAGTAGAACATCAGAACAAGACAACAAAACACAATAATATAGCAGTACAATAATCCAAAGATAATCAAACAGGCCAATTATACTTCACAATGAAAATAGGTACACAATAATTACAGATCCTGTTAGACAGAGTGCAACTGTCTAGTACCAAAGAATATTCTACTACGATTAGTACCTACGCATGCATTTACGGCTATGCAAGGCCAATCTCAAAAATGCGGGATCGGAGCTTACGAATCCCGGGATTGTCGGGATCGGAATTTTGTCGGGATCCCGGGATTAACGGTCTTGGGATTTCGGGATTGCAAACCCTACCCCCTCGTATTTGATAATATATAAAAAAAGCTACTGGGTTCTGATTACTGACATCTGATACCACTTAACGGATCTTGCTCATAGCGAATATTAATATGTCCCCCTGTGTACTCCTTTTGAAATGTTGTTGAAAAAACATGCTGCTGGGTGTAATGCAGTTTAGATTCTGATTAAACTGCATTTGAGCATAATGAGCCACATTTATAAAAAAATATGCTTATACTTGCAAAATATGAAAGAACTTCGAACTCCTTCAGCTTGTACTTATAATATTTTTAGTGAATCCTTTCATTTGTTCAGTAGATCCTCTAAAGGCCATCCATTTACTTCACATCAAAGTAAAAATGCCCAAAGCCGTAAGTAGCCCTACGCCACTGAGCCCCTGCACTCAAGCTCAGATCAAAGAGAACTCAATTTTTATTGCACTCAATATAAAAAAAATTGTACGCAATATCGAATTTACTTTAGTTTGTGACAGCAATACTCCGTAATTTCATTTATTACGCATTGAAACACTTACATCATTACTATACTTCAGTATACATAAATATTAGCATTCTTGTTGACACTACTGAAAGCTTCGATAAGCGGGAAAACGTGATTGCATTTACGTCAAATAAATATTATTTACTAATGGTAATGCAGCTACAGTTAATTTAGTTGCGAAAGAGAATTTTGCAACGAACCACGTAATGATAAAAAAAATAAGTTCCTTTATATATATATAAAAAAATATATGCCTCTTTTATGTATCTGAATATTAAAAATGTGGTGCATCTGAGTAATGAATTTCATCAAATAACAAGGAAACATTACGAGGCTATATACCACAAATATGTTTCACATATTTATGATCATGGTACTTAATGCTTTGAAGTAATATACGCATGTTCTGGTATATTTCTTTCATATTTACAGCATGACCTACAAGAAGGGATGCTTGTTGATTTCCATTAAACAATAAAGCTGCCTTTAGACTTGTCTCCGAAGAAACAATAAACAGTCGTCACTCGGTAGGTTTGCAACACGTTTTTCTTCTTGAAGTTAAAAGTAAAGATTTTTAATTAAAAGGAAACCTAGCTCCGGAGAGTCGTATTGCAAATGCCCGGCCCCGGCAGTGGGGTCGTTAGCGCGCCACCAGTTCTTTCCAACTAAACTGAAAAAGCTCCGCAAGTGTTGTGCAGGGTGGCTAGGCCCGCTTATTAAATTAAAAGGTACTCAATCTCAACTTAACAAGAAAACAAGAAAACACAATCTATAATTTAAGGGCTACTAAGGTTTTTTTTTGAAAACACAGCAACAATACTATGGTAAAATGACACGTTAAAGACAAAAGAATGTCAAATGACTAATGACTGACTAATAATTATTGGTACAATATGGTGATTGTACGGAGACCAATTCTGTTGTTAAAGCTCGGTACGGCATACCGTGCCTTACAACTAAATGCGCTAAATACTACAAACCGAAGTGATCACTTTGATGTTAACTTAGCTGATTACATAAATATGTATGCGTGCGCTAGTAGCTGCACTAATTATAAAAATAGCAATAATAATATGTAGCGATGAAAGGCCACAATAATTAAATCAAATGACTGGATAAATTAATAAAAATAATAGAATTAGAATAAAACTATTGAAAGCTTGGCTGTCAATGCTTGATTTATATTCAAATATTAGAAACTATTATTAATCGGCAAGAAAAATAAATAATTTAATGAAACTTAGCTCCTTTGAGGCACAATCTATAGAGCGAAATTCATTATGACAAATCACAAAAAAAAGAAATAATAATACAGATAAATGCTTCTGTATACGATACCCTTTAGATCCGTCAAGCTTTGGTGGAGACGCCGGGCACCTGTTGGTACTACTATGGCACTGGCCCCGAGGGTAGAACCCGCAGAGGACTCAGCAATTCAATTGGCTCTAGTGTAGCCTGGAGCTATAAGTAGCCGGGGAATTGAACTGTGGCCCGCTAATTAAAGTTGTGGCCCGCTAATTGCAGTAGTAGCCTGGTAGTAAAAGTGGTAGCCTGGTATTTGAACCCTGAAATAACCTTTATAAAACAAATTCTCCCAAAAATTATCAATCAATTTTCAATGACCATCAGCAAATAAAAGAAGTACTGAGGTACAGACAACTTGAATATAAAAAAGATAGGTATAAGTCACCCCTAAAAGAAAATACAAACTTCCCCATATGATCAAAACTCAAGTTACATTAACATAATAATTCAGATTTGATAAAATGGAGTAGATAAGATAATCCAAGCAATGCAAAGCAAATGGCGGACTATGCACAAAAAAGGTTAACACAGATAAAGCAATTAAATCGTTAAGTTGGACAAAAAACTGTAGCAATAATTACCTCGTTAGTATGTGAGGGTTACGGGAGATTCGACGGTCTCGGTCTTATGCGACGAACTTGGAAAGCCTCTAGAAATAAGGGAAAAAACCATTAGCGTCATGGCGTCGTCCGCGTGCTTCACAAGTAAGAGGGGAAAAAATAATTCCAGAGCAAATGCTTACCTAGTACAGTATTTAGATCCCGATAAATCGGTCGTGTCAAAACACAAAGAGAAACCACAATATATCCCCAATGAATGGGTAGAACTAAATCACAATATTAAAGGTTGAATCTCTAAGACTGCACTCACAGCAAACCTTCTTCTCGCCTTGAAAGGTACTTTTATATGGGCTCTCTTTTCGTTTCCGTCCATTTGCCTTTCTCCCCGAAATTAAAGAACCACGTCAGATCAAGAAGTAGTAATGGGCTGGAACATGGCGAGTGATTCGATACAAGGAATAATTTTAAGATAATAAACGACTTAGTTCTCGTTTATTAGGATGGTAAAACGACGGCGGGAGCAACAATTAATGCTTTGAGATTAAATGGTTCAGAGAATATTCCCCAACAAAACGATAAACTTATAAAAATTTAAATCGACAGATGCAACTATGAGAAATGGCCCATTCCTATTACTCGGAACCAATAACCGAATGATACTAAAAGTGCAGCATGCCGGCTGGAAAAATAAATATGAAGCAGAGGTCCCAAAACGATCTCTGAAATGATCGACCGGTGATTGGAGGCCAGCAACTAGGGGTTCCCAAAAGTTATGAAATATTCAAACCGAACGTAAAATATGAATTTGACGAGTCTAATGAAATGTAAAAGCGGGTTTTACTAACAAAATTCTTAAAAATATAAATCGGTTCGCTGGCCGTTCTACGGTAGCGCAATATAAATTAAGCAAAGCTATCATAATAGCAATAATATCCTATTTTAATGATTGGGTCAAACCTAAACGATTTGTGCTTCCCTTATCAACTAAAGTAAATATAGTCACAAAGTGTTATAAATGCTGATACAAAAATATATCGCTAACCTATATTTAGAATAGAGTTAGTTTACATTAGGGAATACGACAATTTTAAGCTTATTGTCAACAAATCGAATCAATAAATTCAGAATTAATTATCGGCGATGAGTATTGACCTCTTTTCAATAAATCCTACCGCAAAATACAGCATGTTTTGCTAAATGCGGGGTATAAAATGAAATTAATAAAAAATATTTGACACTGGCAAATAGGACTGTTACAGGTTTATACCAAAGGCCAGGTTCATTGATTAAACCTGGAATATCGTGACAGTAGACCAAGTTATTTTCCATTGCAAAAAATATTGCCACCTTAGACTCCCTTTCCCAATACGAAGAATTGTTCAACCCTTCGTATAGGAGAGTCCACTGCTGCAGATGAAATCCAAGGATGGGAAGATTTAAATCGCGAATAAGATTCATCAGTTCTTTCTGAGACATAAAATAACGCTGCTCGTTGATACTACATTCGCCATCGTCTCCTTCCTAGAAATATGTGCTGGCTTTTGGTGTAAAATCGTCTGGTTCATCGAATTCCGAGTCTATTTTGTATTTATCTGGAGGCTTAGGGACAGAGGTATGCTTAAAGCATTATGACGCCGAGGAACTATTAAGATATTAAATTTTATGTTTGCTTTTACAAGACAACCGCGCGATTTTCGCTAAGCAAAAATAGCAATCCATAAACGTGATTCTGAGGCCGTATATACCAAGTATCCAACCCGTTAAGGTTCTGGAGCAAGTATTTCAACAAATTTTTGGGAGCTCAAGCTTTAACTTGATCTCTAACTTTGCAACCAAAATATAGCTCGTAAACTTTTCTAGCTACTAGGCTCAACGTTTTTTGATTGGGCTTTAGGGTCAGTTCACCACATATTGCTCAGTTCGTTACCACAGGATCGCAATCAAAATAGTAGTACTAAAAACACTATTTAAAATGCCAATTATCACGTCTATATTGCACAGGCAAAAAGAAATAACTAAATGGGTAACCGAATTGTCCCTAACAACTGCTAACTGATGAATATTTGTACCTGCACTGTAATCCCGTCGGGTGTTTTCGGCTGCCCCTAGCCTCCAGAAATTCTCCTATTGATCAGAACGTATTGCTCACGTTGTCTAGATTCCAGTACGTGACCAGGTAATTTCAAGGTTAGTGTAGGGATAACCCAAATAACACATTCATTTGGCAGGAAGGCTTAATACAAGGTGTTATATACTCAGGTAAGTTTTGTCATTGGAAGTCATATCATATTTTTATGCATCCAACAATATCTAGCTTTGTGATTTCAGCACTATCAAAATCAGAAACTCCAAATTTAATGATATGATATAGTATTGGATATTGTATTCAGTAGGCTGTGATTGCGGAAAATTTTACCGGCAACTTCAGTATACATTGCTGGAACAGGAATAGCTTAACAAAAAATGCTTTCTACCAAAACACTAGAATCTATTTTTTTTTATGCGAAACCTCTTCGCCCTTCAGTTAAAACATCTAAAACACACAGACAAATACATATATCTAGATATGCTTTATGGAAGTTCAGTGATAACCACTATCTGACACTCTACATAATAAATCACGATATTATATAAAGTTTGCAGCTTTGGTTTGTCTGGTTTTACTAAATTTTAACCGTGACTAACAGTGACTAATATTTAAATTCAGCAGAATAACAATGTGAGTATTTTAATATCTCATGTATTTTAATCCATTTTATCATATTTTAGTAATATTATGGGTTTTAAGTTTACTAACTCGAATTGAAAAAACGTTTAGGTGGTTTTAAAGTTCTGGAGACTTTTAGCCAAATTATATTAGATAATGATAACTCTACATAAAATTCCAATAATTATAAAGATTAGCATCGTGAAATAAAACATATAAGCTAATTGATGCGAAGCTATGCTTCATTTAAGCATAACTAATAATTTAAATCAATAAGAGCAACATTTATTTTTAATAATGCACCCTTTTAATAGCTACCAAGTAGTAGATTATTGGGAACTAATTATTTAAAATATGAAAACTATATTAAGAATAATTATAACAGAGACGCTTGGTGAAGTTACATTGTATATTGGGCATATTGTCTGACACGCGTTTTGGTCTGACGACCATTCTGGAGGAGACTACAAATATAACTGAATTCTAAATTTAAAAACGTTTTTGACGGTCTATAATCGGGGCTTTACCAATGTCATTTTGCTTTTTCATTATATTTTTTTTCCTGTGTTATGCTTTTTAAATTTCCATAATTATTAAATACTTCAACAATTTAATAATGAAAGGATTGTAAGATACTTATATTGTAGGCTTATGCATTCATTCAGCATCAATTTCGTTTTTTTTCATTACTTTATATCAACTGAAATTATAGCAATTTATTCGACCAGTTGCCATTACGGCATTAATTTTTTTTACAGTAAGTACCTTATTCCAATAGAATTCGTAAAACGTCACATATGGCAGGTATTAACATATGTAAATCAATAATTGTTTTAATGATAAAGATTTTAGATAACTCCACTCTTCTAAAAGAATAAATTTCTGAGCTATCTAAGACTTTGAATATAGATACTTTAATTATAAACAGCGTCATAAAATTACAACAGTTCAGGTACCTTGATGTTTTAAGTTTCAGTCGAGACTGATCGGAAGACCGAAACATGTCAGTTAATTTTACCAATAAACTGTGTTACTAGTTTACTAAGTGTTTTGTAATTTTTATTATAATAATGTTACATCAAGTGCTAACCAAGCAGTCAACGGATTTATAGAAAACTATGCGTCCTTTGGTTAAGCTTTCGGCTGTTTATGCAACCATCAATCCATTTCCACAAATTTTCTGCTGGAAGGTATATAAAGGGTTACATAAAGAATAACAGCTACTTCCTGTATTGCAACATTATTGGTACAGGGTGTTCACCCATAATGTCCCCCCCCCCCCCCCCCTTTAACTTTGCTAATTTTTAAGCAACAAAAAAAAAGTAAAAAACAAAATTGTAGGGCTTTTAATGTAGTTTTTGCTCACGTAAAGGAAAAAAACAAAAAATTGTGCAGTATACAGGGTAGATCAAAAAGAAACATTTTTTTAAATCTAGCCCCCATTTATAATTCGATTTTTCGATTTTCCATAAAATTCTAAGGATTTTTAATATAACACACTATATGCCTATTCCTAATACTTTAGGAGTTATTGACGGTTGAAGTCGCTATTTTGTTTTGTTCTTTTATTTTTTTTATGGCAACAGCCACCTAAGAATATAACTTTTTTTTAGCTTTTGAAGTCATTGAGGTGTAAATAGTGAGTTTCCTCAATTCGACCTCATTGCTTCGAGTAGTGCTTTTGTAACTTCTGTTTAAAAAATTATTAAAATAATTATTATTATAATTAAGAATAGCGACTTCAACTGTCAATAACTCCTAAAGTATTAGGAATAGGCATATAGTGTGTTACATTAAAAATGCTTAGAATTTTAGGTAGAATCGAAAAAGCGAATAAAAAATGGGGGCTAGATTTAAAAAAATTGTTCTTTTTGATCTACCCTGTATACTATACAATTTTTTGTTTCTTTCTTTAGGTGTGCAAAGACTACATAAAAAACCCTACAATTTTGTTTTTTTATTTTTTTTTGTAGCTTAAAAATTAACAAAGTTAAAGGGGGGACATTATGGGTGAACACCCTGTACGTACGTATAATTTAGGATTAATTATCCTGTCCTATCTATTTTGTTTCATAATTTCAATTCATCTTGACTATCAGTGTAGTTTCCTTTACTATGAACTTTCATACATTTTCTATTATGTTCAAGTCGCGACTTCTTGAGCGCCAAAGCAAACATTATAGTATTTCGTAATAAAAGTTGGCATATATAAATTAATTCTTATTGGAAACTAGCCATAAGTGGCCGCACATTTTCTTAATTCAAAGCACTGCTCTAGGTGATGCTACGCAGTCTTATAATAACAGAGGAATTGTGTTCTACGCATCGCAGCTACTGCAGTTTCAAACGGGGTTTCACTTGCTCTATCAAGTTAGTATCACTATCCTTGCATTTCCTGTCCCGTAAGTACTCGTGGATAGTTCAAATTAGTGGGTGACTCTAGAGGAACGTTATAAATCTCCCTATTGTTCCACACTGCCGAACACTTGAAGCAAACCAATGAAACACTATGCTTGTGTGTAAAACACTGTAGCTAATGTTTGGTTTAAGATACAGGGTTAAAACATGAACTAATGTTTTTTTGGGAGAGTTTGAGTTTTCTTTTGGACTTTCATTTAGGAATATTATGAGAAACTTAGGCTTATCCTTCAGGTACAATTTCGTTTTTTGTTCATTACTTTGGTCGAAAATTACAGCAATTTATTCATTACGTAATTAATTTCTTTACAGTGCATATCTTTTAAAAGAATTCGTGATCATGTCAAGAAAGGCAGTATTAACACAATATAAATTATATGATTTATTCGAAAAAACTCAATGTATAAATAACATTAAAAAATTTTTCTTGAAATAATGATAACACATATTCATACGTAACTCAAACTACAATAATAAAAATTAATCCTAATACCGAGCTGGTTCCCCTCTGCTTCACTACCAGTGATTTGTTGATCAATTAGACGTCATTTTTCAGCGACTGCGAGATCATTTCAAGAGTTTGGCCTTATAGCTCGTTTTTTGAGTCCTCGTCTTTAAGCATCCCATACGTCCTCAATGGGATTAAGATTAAGCGAGCGCTATGGCCAAATAATTTTTGCGACATGATCTACATTAAAAAAGTGATTTACCATATTCAGGCCCCCACTGCCTTACAAATGGTAAAATAATATCTCCTGCAATGTTTTAAATATCGTTCATCTAACCCTAAGCCTAGAATCATTGTTGTTTTGTCAGATACTGCAGCAATATTGGCGAGCACCAAATTTGCTGAGATTTCTGAATCCATGATTGTTCTTCGTGTTTTGGCTTCATAACATATTAGAGGGCCTGTTCTTGCTGTTGTTACTCGTTTCCTCTCTGCACCATATCTATAAACCACGGTATTTGTGGTCTGGAACCTTGTTCATGCTCGCTCTAGTAGACAACACCAAGCCTTCCATGAACTGATGAGCATTTAGTCTAGACGTTTTTAGATTGAGTTTAATTGTGACATTATTTGTTGCCATTTCGCAAGAAACCTGCTGTACCTGATGTTTCCACGAATTATTTTGATAGGTATGTACTGTAAAAAGAAGAACTGGAAATGATCGTAATGACAACTGGTTGGAGAAATCGCAATAATTTTTGAACGTGTTGATATAGAGTAATGGGCAAAAAACGAAATCGAAACTCTTCAGTTGGCTATAACACAATTATTTTACCATACTACCAAATTCATAGAGACAGTCGAAAAGAAATCTCAAAATTCAACTGTACATATGAGCAACGTCTCGGACCTCTTTCGAGAAAATCTACTTTTGGTACAGAACAGCAAGACTTCCGTTCACATGTAAGTGACGATGTAAACTAGTTAGTGCAATATTAGAAATCTTACTACCATATTCTAAAGTCAGAATGAAGTAAGTATGATAATGATAAGCATTCACCTAAGGTTCTCACGAAAACAGTACTTATTAGCAAATATATATTTATCATAACAGTGTGTGCTATGATACACATTTGATTAACTTACTTTAAAGAATTTAAAATTAACCCAGCGATAGTCTATAATAGTTTCCGAACATATTCGCTGACATATACTGGGTTGTGATTATGTAATGGATAAATTCCATAAAAGTTCAAGTCTTTAGTGTCGGAAAAATCCTCGGACACGTCGATTATTATTTTTATTTCCGCATTTAAATTGCATTTAAAAATTTCAAAAATTATTTTAACAAATCTTGGAAGTGGCCATTAACAGCTCCGCAGTAGCCCAGGCTAGCAATAAATTCTTGTAAATTTTCAACTGCCGTTGGAGAAATATTCCTAATTATATTTTATTGATAACTTGAACGCATTGCTTAGTCAGTTTCCACCTGCTTGTTCTTTGATCCTCTCAGGAGATTTTAATATTAGTCATAACAGCAACTCTAGTGTCCTCATAAGACACCAATTATCTAATTTTAACTTCAAAACGCAGGATTTGGGGCCCACTAAAATTAATAAGTATTCAGTATCCACTCTCGTATACTTTTACTCAAACCTAGAGATGTTGATTGTCATGTAAAAGGATCGCCCCTCTCTGTTCATGAGACCCATATTAGTTAGTATCAAACATAATTTAGAAAAATCTATTAACAAGGATGACCGAATTTATAGTAAAAAAAATCACGTCTAGTAATGTTTATTTGGGAAAATTTGAGATTACTTTTGGACTGTCACTATGAACGTCGGAATAATGTGAGCTAATTACGTTGTAGTCTTATCCTACAGCTTCAATTTCATTTTTTGTTAATTATTCTATCTAAAGTAGTTCGAAAATTATGGTAATTTATCAAATCAGTTGTCATTACGGTGATTTATTAGTAGTAGTAGTATATATCTTTCAAAAGAATTCATGAAAACGGCAGGTTTAGCAGATATTAACATATAATGTAAATCATAATTGAAACTACAACAATGAAAATGAATCCTAATACCGGGCAGGATCACATCTTGCACGTAGTCATGCTTCACATCTTCTCTGTTTACTAGTGATATAATTATCTATAATTTGTTGATCGATTAGAGGTCCCTTTTCAGTCACTGCCATAGCGAGTTGGCTTAAAAAGTTTGGCCTCATAACACATTTTTTGAGTCGCCGTCTTAAAGCATCCCATACGTTCTCAATGGGATCAAGATCATCCGAGCGCGATGGCCACATCATTCTTGCGATATCCTCTACGTCAAAAAGTTATTTACCACATGTTCTGCTCCAAAAAAGAGATTCATCTTATTTAGGTCCCGCTGTCTTACTAATGGCAAAATAATGGGTCGCAAAATCTAATTTAGATATCGTTCAGCATTAAGTGTCTCATCCGCAATCACAACCAACTCTGTTCTTCTATTTCCTTCAATTCCTCCAAACAGTATTGATCCTCCTACATATGACTTTTTCTCTACCATGCAATCAATGTTCTAAATATCGTTCACCTACTTCCCTTCAAAACCCTTATTCGTCCATCAGACCTTCGCAGCTTAAACCTAGATTCATTGATTTTTTGCCAGACACTGCAGCAACATTTGCTGAAATTTCCTCAACCGTTATTGTTCTTCATGTCATGGTTTCATAATTTATTAAACGGCATGTTCTTGCTCTTGTTGCTCTTTTCCGCTCTCCACCATGCCTATAAACCACGATATTTGTGATCTAGAACCTTCTCCATGCTGGTCCTATATAGCGTAGATAACACCTACCTACGAACTGATTAGCGTTTGGTTTAGGCGTTTTTGGATTGAGTTCTACTGTGACATTATCTGTTCTGTTATCATTTTAGCAAGAAACCTGCTATACCTGATGTGTCCATAAATTCTTTTGATAGGTATGTACTGTAAAAAAAGAACCTTAAATGCCCGTAATGACAACTGGTTGGAGACGTCGATATAATTTTTGAACGAGTTGAGATAGAGTAATAAGCAAAATATTGAATTCAAGAACGTGTTTACAATTCATAGTGACAGTCGAAAAACAATCTCAAAATTTCCCAAAAAAAAAATACTTCACGATTTAACCCTGTATCTTAATCAAAAAATAAGCTACAGGTTTTTACATATAAACATAGAGTAGCCAAGGCATATGCAGTCAAAATAAAACTAAAACCTATTCTTTAAAAAAAAATAAAATACCTTTTATACTTAGATTTTACCTGGATTTTCTTTGAATCACTTCGGCAGTGAATTTGACAATTTTAAACTGGTATTAGAAGGGAATAGTTATTTGCATTCTAAGAGAAGTAATAGCTGCTTTACTCCAGAAGAATATATTTAATTTTTTCTAAGACATTTTTATTGATAATAACGATATTTGTATTTGGTTTATTTATAATGAAATCGTGTTTTAAATATGTATGAAAAGTTTATTTATGACAGAATATCATTGACACGCTTTAAATTTATTATACCTCCGTGGGGTAAGGTATTTTGCTTATCTAGGGAGCACAGAAAATTGCCTCAACGCCGGAAAAGGCACCTCTAGAAATAAATTAAGAGAGAAGAAAGTATCACTTTCTGACAAGTTCGTGGAAAATGGTTTTTAATTTGCCAAGATAATGCAAGGAAGTGCAGTCATATTTTTCCTTAAGTACTGTAAGTGCACGGAGTCTAGGTGCCATAAGGTACATATAAGCAACTTCTCAGAACTTTTCTGAGAAAATCTACGCTTACAGCATTGGGAAACAATTGTTCGCCGGGAAATACCACGAAAGTAATATTTGGTATAATAGAAAAAATCACATATAAATTTGGAGTAATTTATTTTTGATTAGATATCCTTAGTCTACAGAATATCAACACTTCCGTCACATGTAAGTGGCAAGGTAAGTAATTAGCGCAATTTTAGAGGTCTGACTATCATATTCTAAAGTCAGAATGAAATAGGTATGATAATGATAAACATTAACTTAAGGTTCCCACGAAGATAGCACTTATTAGCAAATACATATTTATCACAACAGTGTGTGCTATGATACACATTTTAGTAATATACTTTAATGAATTAAAAATGTATGGTCCATGATCGTTTTCGAACATGTTCACTGAAGTATACAGAGTTGTAATTATTGCTATTATTATGTAACAGATAAATTCCATAAAAGGTGCAGTAATTTTTTTCGGAAAAATCCTCGGACACGTCGATTTTTATTTTTGTTTCTGCATTTTTTAACATACTAGAATATACCGGGTGTTTTTAAAACTGAATCTTCCGTATATTATAGTATATTTGAATCCTACCAACAATCATACATACAAGGTCATCCAACGAGGACTAGACAAGGCGATTTTTTGACTTTCCCTGTACTATTATAAAAAAACTGAAATTATATTATTATTATGTAATTTTCTCCCGCGAATTCGGATATGTTCACCAAAAAACAATTGAACATCAAATAAAAGTGCTAGGGGTCACTTTGATATATTTTTAAATGGAACACTTTGTATATTACTTCATTTTTGGACTCTCTAGAAAAATCTAAACACATTTTGTATAATATCCTATACCTATCTTTAGCTGTTTACCAAATATTGACAGTTGAAAGTCGGATATTTTGACACCTAAACTGCACAAGATCAAAGAAAACAGTTTGCACATTCCTATCTTTAGTTTTCATAAACTATCGAATGACAGTATCTTCGAATTTAACCTGCGGATGAAATTAACCGGAACTTTTAAATCTCCGGTTAAATTCATAGTTACTATCATTCGAGAGCTTAAACCCAAGATAGGAATATGCAAACCGTTTTCTTTGACCTCGTGCAGTTTAGATTTTAGAGCCTGTCAAAGTGTCAAAATGCCTGATTTCAACTGTCATTATTTGGTAAACAGCTAAAGATAGGTATAGGACACAAAATGTGTTTAGATTTTTCTAGAGAGTCCAAAAATGTAGTAATATACAGGGTGTTCTATTAAAAAATATATCAAAGTGAACCCTAGCTCTTTTATTTGATGTTCAACTGATTTTTGCTGAACATATCCGAATTCGCGGGAGAAAATTACATAAGATGGCTATTTCAGCTTTTTTTTATAAAAGTACAGGGAAAGTACAAAAATCGCCTTGTCTAGTCCTCGTTGGATAACCCTGTACATAGCTTTAGTATAAGGCAGTGCAAGTTTTAAATGAGCTGTTTTTGAAATATTTACTGTTTAATATTAAAATAATTTAAAAATAATCATACACATGTACAGTTTACACGCGGTAGAAGTGAAACCTTCATAAAACAAACCAAGCGGTCACCCATCCAAGTACTAACCATGCCCGTCATTGCTTAACTTCAGTGATCCGACGAGAACTACTTTGAGATAACTGCAGAAAAACTAACTGAACTGTAACTAGTAATAGTCCACTGAAATGTTGCTATTTAAAGCTAACTGCAATTTTGAATAATGCATTTCCTGTTGTAAAGATAAAAAAAATCGATAATCCAAATTAACCCAAACTAAGTTAATCGCATCAATAAGAGCGAAATGTACCTCCTGCCTAAAAAAACTATCAATATACTCCTGCAACAAGATCTGCGTAATCCGTCTAGCAGAGAAAACTCGCAGACATTAGGAGAGCAAACTGTTTAATAAGTGTCATCATCCGGGGCAAATATATCACGGTACCCTCAAAAACGTCATAAATTCGAGTCAGACGCAGGAACGCACACACCCTCGTCCCCCTCTTAGGGTAAACAATTGAACATCGAATGCCGACGACAGGCCTGCGGCACCATTTTCTGCCCGGCCGAGCGCGTAATCGTCTTCTACTGATTTTTGTGTACACAAACGCCGGAAATCTGATTAACTTAAGGGATTATTTAAATTTGTATGGGAAATGCGGGTTTTCCTTGAATCGGAGCTTCTATTTGTTTGACCGCGTTGCATACAATTAAAAACACCGCTGAAAATAAACGTTTTTATATTTTTGGTGGATCTTTGTATAGTTTTGAAAATTTAACAACCCTCTGAAAATAATATATGTTTTTTAGATATCTCCAATATCAAGTATAGTCAGATGTTCTATGTAAAACTTTGTGTAACTCGTTACATAAAGTTTACGTTTCGTAACTAGTTACATACAGTAAAACTTTTCAAAATTCCTGCCAGTTATGAAAAGTAATTTTTTATGTCAAAATTAGAAATAGTATATTGTGTCACTAGGAGGAAAAGCAAAACATTCCTGGACGACTGTGGTAATTGCTGGACGAGGCGCAGCCGAGGCCAGCAACACAGGAGTCCAGGAATGTGCTTTTCCTACGAGTTGCACATACTATTTTTTATCCGATCGAAATTAATTAGAATACGTACCTATAAAAATAGAGCCAAATCTGACTCTAAATAAAAACGGTGTTTTAAATTTAAACTCAACATAATATCAAGTTTTGAATCGAGCGAGCTTGAAGTTTATTACGTAACTACGGAAATAGCATCTAAATGTTGCTTTTGATAGACGTCAGATCTGACAAACAAGGTTTGAATAGAACAGAAATGTTACATTCCCGGCCTAGGACGGGAATGTTATATTCCCGGACAGTTATTTTCTATTCTTGTACAGTTATTGCATGTTGCCAAGCAACAAATACAATATACTGGAATCATGACTTTTGCGGTGAGAAAACACATCGGAAACGTGTCGTTTTTCGTCCGATCGGATAAAAAAAATATTGTTCCTAATTTTGACACAGCTCTTAGCGAAAAGTATGCATCGAATGGGATTATTTTTATTAAATATTTTATCAACAACGTAACTACTAGACTACTACTATCAATTCTGCATACTTAAAGTCTAAAAATTTTCGAAAAAAAAATTGGCAGCTCTCATCTGGTATACTTCAAATTTACATTTCTTTTTCAAAAGTGCCAAAAAATAGGGTTTTCTTTGATTATTTAGAAAAGTTATTAGAAAAAGTTCTTTCAAATAAGATTTTATGCCAATAATCAAATTTTTTAAGTACGATGTTGATAATTTTTTTAAATTTTTCTCTAAAACAACTGTAGCCCACAAATATTTTTATACAATAGACATACATAAATTGTCTAAAAGGGTAAATTAATAAATTTCGTAATTTATATCTAATTATTCTGATTTTCTTAATTTCGATTGTTTTGGTGCAAAGATTGAATATTAATTTTATTAAATATAAAACTATTGTAACTGGTTAAAAGCAACGCAATTAATCTTAGCAATAGATACATTAATAATAGTGAAATTGAATTAATTTTGAAGTACATTTGTTACGATCGATGGTTTGATAATATTAGGCATCTATTAGGTTGTAGAGTAAAATATTATGGTTTTTGCAATTGTTTAAAAACCGAAAAATTGCGGAACTTTTAAATAGTTATAATATTTTTATATCTAATATAAAGAATATTGGTTAATTGGCTTTCAGTTTTAAATTGAAAAAAATAACAAATATCTACCTTGCTCCAAAATTGTCGTTTTATTAACCCCAGTAATACAAAACATTTAACGAAATATACAATTTTAGAAAAACGCATTATTTTAATCAATGTGTAAGTTCAAATTTACTTTTTTAGATAATAAAATATAGTATATAGTAAAAAAAATCAAAAAGTTGTTTAAAAAACTTATACATACTTACGCATATTTGTAACAAGTTTTTCTATCAAAACAATCTACATAATGCTACCCTTAAAAAAGAAATGTGAATTTGACATACACCAAATGACAGCTGGCAATTCTTTTTCTGAAAATTTTAGGTCTTTGTAAGCATAGTTGATTGCCATAGTTACATTTCATAAATTTTGTATGGGAAATGCGGGTTTTCCTTAAATGGGAGCTTCTATCTGTTTGACCGCGTGCTATACAAATAAAAACACCGCTGAAAATAAACATCAAAATATTTTTATATTTTTAGTAATGACTGAATCTTTATCTATTTTTTTTTAAATTTAACAACCCTCTGAAAATAATGAATTACTTTTTAAATATCTTCAAAATCAAGTACAGATTGAATCCCTATGTAGAACTTTGTACAACCAGTTAATTAAAGTTTTCTTTTCGTTACTAGTTGCATGAAGTAAGACTCTTCAAAACACCTATGAGTTATGAAAAGTGTCACTTTATATGTCAATATTAGAGAAAATATTTTTCTAACTTTGACACAGTGCTTAGTTTCACTAAATAATTCTGTCTAAAAATAAAAAAAAAAGTTTATAGCTCTCATCTGGTATACGTCAAATTTACATTTCTTTTTTAAAAGTGTTAAAAATAGGGTTTCCCTTGGTTATTTAGAAAAGTTATTAGAAAAAGCTCTTCCAAATAAGATTTTATGCCAATAATCAAATGTTTTAAGTATGTACACGGTGATCATTTATAATGTCCCCCCTCTTAACTTTTTTGTTTTTCGCATTAGACAAAAATGTTAAATACAAAAGTTGTGCAGAATAATGTAAGCTATTTGCAGAATTCATTTATATATATACAAGGTGTTGCAGAAATGAGTGACAGGTTAAAGTTATATCTTTTTAAATGAAATACCCTGTATATTATTAGTTTTTTAGAATCTCCTAAAAATCCTGAATATTTTTTCTATAACATGTCTTATACCTAAATGTAATAGTTTTCGACATATTCGCATTTTAACTAAGCAGTTATATTCAAAAATAAATATTCTAGATTCCAGTTCTTAGGAGGCCGTGAATTAGGCAACTACAATACGAGACCACTATTTAAAATGCGAATATGTCGAAAACTATGACATTTAGGTATAGGACATGTTATAGAAAAAATATTCAGAAGTCTTAGGAGATTCCAAAAAATTAACAATGTACAGGGCGTTTGATTTAAAAAAATATAACTTTCACTTGCCACTCATTTCTGCAACACCTTGTATATATATAAATGTATTCTGCAAATAGCTTACATTATTCTGCACAACTTTTATATTTAACGTTTTTGTCTAATGCGAAAAACAAAAAAGTTAAGAGGGGGGGACATTATAAATGATCACCGTGTACAGGGTGATCCCCTATAATGTCGCCCCCCTTTAACTTTTTTATTTTAAGTGTCTCAAAAAAATTAAAAGTATGGTTATGTAGGTACTGAAAAATACTTTTTTTCTGCGTATAAAAAATATTGGAAAAATGATCAGTATACAGGGAAAAACAAAAAGTTAATTTTTTTTCAATGGAACACCCTATATATGAACTTATTTTTCGATTCCTCGTAAAATTCGAAGCATATTTTATGTATGATGTTATATCTCTAGAGTTAGTAGTTTCACAGCTACAAACAGTTGAAAATCGGTACTTTGGCTACTTTTCACCTTGGTAGCAAGGAGATCATTAGAGATGGAGTAAAATGAATTTCACATTCCTATCTTAACTTTCCAAGAGCTATCTGATGGTGCTAACTTATGGTAACTACCGAGGTACCAGATTTGGTACCCATGGTACCGTCTGTCCGTTAGTACCGTCAGATAGCTCCTGAAAAGTTAAGATAGGAATGTGAAATTTATTTTACTCCATCTCTGATGATCTTCTTGCTACCAAGGTGAAAAGTAGCCAAAGTACCGATTTTCAACTGTTTATAGCTGTGAAACTACTAACTTTAGAGGTATAACATCATACATAAAATATGCTTAGAATTTTACAAGGAATCGAAAAATAAATTCATATATAGGGTGTTCCATTGAAAAAAAATTAACTTTTTGGTTTTCCCTATATACTGATCATTTTTCCAATATTTTTTATATGCAAGGCTCAAGTTCACCGCCAAGGGATTAACCAAGTTTATATGTTGTCTCTATCGCCCTCCGAGCGATAGAGCCTACCAAAGCTTTTTCTCAACACTAGCTACCACTTTTGACTCAATACAGGTCGATCACCCCAGTTCAGAAATAATCGTTCTGGGAGACTTCAATGCCCACAACACCAACTGGCTCAAACATCACAACAAGACCGACAACGAAGGTAGAGAAGCTGAAGCATTTGCCATCAGCTGCGGGCTTACTCAACTTGTAGACGAACCAACTCGAATCTCAGAGAGGGGCGAATTCGCCGCCCTCCTGGATCTTTTTCTGACCACCAATCCTGACCAGTACAAGGTTACAGTTGGTCCGCCATTAGGTACCTCCGACCACAAACTTATTACAACGGTTTGTGAATTGCCACTCATACAGAAGGATCCACCATTGCCTCGCAAAATCTGGCATTACAATTCTGCAAACTGGGACGATCTGAGGCAGTTTTACCTAGATTTTCCTTGGCTCGACGTCTGCTTTGCCACTGACGACCCGTCAGACTGCTGCGAAGAGATCATGCAAGTAATCTCCTCAGGAATGGAAGCATACATCCCAAATTCCATCAAGTTACCATCAAAAGGAAAGCCCTGGTTCGACAAAAGATGCGAAAGAGCTGTAGGAAGGAAACAGCAAGCCTATAAGTACTGGCAGCAAAATCAGACCGCTGAAAATCGCAATTATTTTATCGAGGCGAGAAACGAGTGCAAGCGTGTGATCGACGAAACTAAGGACAAACACAATCAAAGGATCAGGAATAAACTTTTGCAATGCCCCAGTGGCTCCAGGAATTTCTGGTCGGTAGCAAAGGCAGTAAGTAACAACTTTACAAAAACGTCTCTCCCACCTTTGACGGACGAACGTGGCATCACGGCGACTACAGCCAAAGAAAAAGCAAACATGCTCGCCAAAATGTTTTCATCGCACTCTACCTTAGACGTGCCCCAAAGCAAGACTCTCCCCACTATACCGAACATCAACACCACCATGGCAGAAGTCAAGTTTTCTCATCGTGATATTCGCAAAATCCTTAAAGAACTAGATACGCAAAAGGCATCAGGACCGGACGGAATACCTGCCATCGTGCTAAAGAACTGCGCCAACGAACTAACACCTGTTTTTTCCAGGCTTTTTTCTCTTTCTTACAGAAAAGGGATTTACCCATCCTCTTGGAAAGTCGCTCGAGTGCAACCTGTTCCAAAAAAAGGCAAGAAAACCACGCCCTCAAACTATCGCCCAATTGCCTTGCTTCCAATAATCTCCAAAGTCATGGGACGTGTAGTGAACCAGCAACTACTCAAGTACCTCGAGAGCAACAGAATAATCAGCGATAATCAATACGGCTTTCGCAAAGAGAGATCGACAGGAGATATATTGGCCTATGTCACTCATATATGGAGTAGGGCAATTGAAAACTACGGAGAGTCTCGAGCGATTGCGTTGGATATTTCAAAGGCATTCGACAGAGTTTGGCATGACGGACTGCTCAACAAACTGCCGTCCTTGGGACTGCCCGCCTCTCTCTGCAGCTGGCTGGCCAGTTTCCTTAAGAACCGATCCCTACACGTTGCAGTCGATGGACACATCTCGGACACATTCACCATCAACGCGGGCGTGCCTCAGGGCGCAATACTTTCACCAACTCTGTTCCTCATCTATATTAATGACCTGCTGATCGAAACGAATAATCCTGTTTACAGTTTTGCAGATGACAGTACCGTTGTCTCCCACTTTAGATCAGAAAAACCCTTACCAGCGACTGAGACTCAGCACCGCAGACAGGAGCAGATTGCAGCAATTAATCAAGACCTGGAGAAAGTTCAAACTTGGGGCGACCGAAATTTGGTCCAGTTCAATGCAGCAAAGACCCAAGCAGCAACGTTTACTAAGAGGGGCAATACAGCGGGCCCTGACATCATTATGGCAGGATCGACCATTCCTTCATCCTCGTCAATCGGGCTGCTGGGTATCTCGGTCAACAGCAATATGTCATGGCATGACCATGTTGCTAACATCGCAAAATCAGCCTCCCAGAAGCTTGGTGCGCTATTTCGCAACAAAAAACTCTATACACCGCAGCAGTTGCTCTTGCTGTACAAAGCGCAAATAAGACCGTGCTTAGAATATTGCTCACATATCTGGGGTGCCGCACCAAAGCATACCCTAAAGCTGCTGGATTCCATTCAGAAGAGGGCTGTGCGTCTCGTCGGCGATCCGGAGTTGACCCGGAATCTGGATAGTCTGGAACATCGCAGACATGTGGCCGAGATGTCTCTGTTTTACAGATACTTTCACGGCAGATGTTCCCAGGATTTGGCCCGCATAATCCCGCCCCTGGCAACTCCTGTCAGACAGTCCCGACAGACGGCAGGAGCGCACCAGTTCGTCGTACAACTAGAAACACCTAGAACATCGCTTTACCAGAACTCCTTTGTCTGGCGCACTGCATCACTGTGGAACTCACTTCCAGGACATCTGTTTCCCACTAATTACAACCTACAAATATTCAAGAACCGTGTCAATCAACATCTTCGCACACACACCGCTCGTCGAGCGCCATAGGATCTCCCTTTAGTGTGTGTGCCACTGCCATAAAAAAAAATGCAGAAAAAAAGTATTTTTCAGTACCTACATAACCATACTTTTATTTTTTTTGGGACACTTAAAATAAAAAAGTTAAAGGGGGGCGACATTATAGGGGATCACCCTGTACAATGTTAATAATTTTTCTATATTTTTCTCCAAAAAACTGTAACCTATAAATATTTTTATACAGTAGACATATACAAATTGCTTAAAAGGGTAAATTAATAAATTTCTTAATTTATATCTAATTATTCTGATTTCCTTAATTTCGAATTTTTTGGTGCAAAGATCGAATATTATTTTTATTAAATATAAAATTATTTTAACTATTTAATAATATCGCAATTATTTTGTTTTAGAGCAATAAAATTTCTATATTATACATTAATAATAGCGAAATTAAATTAACTTCAAAATACATTTTGGCAGCAGTCTCTCTCTTTTAATGAAAACGATAGTCTGATAATATTAGGCATCTGTTAGATTTTAGAGTAAAATATTATTGTTTTTGTATAAAAACCAAAAAATTGCGTAACTTTTAAATAGTTATAATATTTTTATATTTAATATTGGCTTTTAAAGTTTTAAATGAAAAAAAAAACAAATATACCTTGCACCAAAATTCTCATTTTATTAACGCCAATAATATAAACAATTTTAAGAAATAGGTAATTTTAGCAAAACGCTTTATTTTAATCAATGTGGAATTCAAATTTTCTCTTTTAGACAATTTGTAGTCACCTATTACATTAAAAAAGCATGGGTTAGTTTTTATGGAGGAAAATAGTAAAATTAGTATATTAAGAAACTAGTTTTAAAAGACCATATTTTATCGCACGAGCACGAAATTAGGAAACGACCCGCTTGCGGGGAGTTTCCTAACGTGCGAGTGCGCTAAATGTCTTTTAAAACGTGTATTTTATACTATTTTTTCTATTTTGCACGTTTTTTTAATGAAAAACATTAATTTATTTAAGTCGCGATCAAAAGTTGGACGGTCATCTTGTCACTTTTGACGTTTGTATTATTAGGAATCCCATTCAAAACGGTGTCGAAATTTTTGCTAGTGAGCCTTGACATTGAACAATTTTGTTAATATCATAGCAACCAGTCAACAAAAGTAGTGTCGAAAAGAGCTTCTTTTCGACACTACTTTGCGTATCGAAAAGACTTCTTTATGATAACAAAATAGAAAATAGTATATTATTTAATATGGAAGAAAAGTGATACTTTTCATGGCGCGCTCGTGTTTAACAGCCGAACGGAGTGAGGCTGGTAATAGAGAGCAAGCCATGAAAAGTAACTTTTCCTCCAAATAAAATATGCTGTTTTTTCTTCAAATGTCGACAAATTAATGCAAAAACATCTCTTTTTAATAGTAATAATAGGTTTGTTCTAGCAGCGATTTCAAACGGTTCCAAACCATCCGGAGTTTGCGCATAGCGATATAAACGACGCTTGTATCTATGTTGCTATGACAACACTTTTACCTCCGCCGGCGAAAAAGTGAAAAGTAAAGCTCCGGCGGAGGAAAAACGAAACTTCACGGCCGCCTACACAGTCGAGTAATGACGGACTTACTGACGTTTGAAGAAAAAAAATATTATGTCACTTGGTATGCGTCAAATTGCCGTTTCTTTCCAAAAATGCGGTTTTCTTTGATTATTTAGAAAAGCTATTAGAAAAAGTTCTTTCAAATAAGATTTTATGCCACTAATCAAATGTTTTAAGTACAATTTTGATAATTTTTTTCTCCAAAAAACTGTAACACATATATATTTGTATACAGTAGACATATCCAATTTTCTAAAAGAGTAAATTAATAAATTTCTTAATTTATATCTAATTATTCTGATTTTCTTAATTTCGATTTTTTCGTGCAAAGATCGAATATAATTTTTATTAAATATAAAACTAGTGTAACTATTTAAAAGAAACACAATTATTTTATTTTAAAGCAATAAAATATATATATTAATAACAGTGAAATTAAATTAACTTCAAAATACATTTTGGTATGCCGTCCTTCTCTTTCAATGAAGATGATAATTTTAGAGAAAAATATTATTATTTTTGTTATTGTTTAAAAACCAAAAAATTGCGTAACTTTTAAATAGTTATAATATTTTCATATTTAAAAAGAAGAATATTGGCTTTTAGAGTTTTGAATTAAAAAACAACAAGGATACCTTGCACTAAAATGGTCATTTAATTAACGCCAATAATATACAAAAATTTTGGAAATAAATAATCTTAGCAAAGCGCTTTATTTTAATCAATTTGCAATTTAAATTTACTCTTTTAGTCAATTTGTAGTCATCTGTTTCATGAAAAAGCACGGGTTAGTATTTTGAAGGAAAATAGTTTAAAAAAATGATCATAGGCATTTTTGTAACAGCTGTTTCTAATACATTTGTTCAAAATAATCTACATAATGTTACATATTTAAAAAAAAGTGAATTTGACGTACTCCAAATGACAGCTGTCAAATTCTTTTTCCAAAAATTTAAAATCTTTTGTTACCTACATAAAGTAAGACTTTTCAAAACCCCTGTCAGTTATGAAAAGTGTCACTTTATATGTCAATATTAGAAAAATATTTTTTCTAATTTTGGCACAGCGGGATTAGTTTTATTAAATAATTTGTGAAAGACGTATCTATCGCTATCAATGCTGTCTAAAAATGTTCAAAAAAAAATGACAGGTGTCATCTGGTATACGTCAAATATTAATTTATTTTCTAAAAGTGCCAAAAATTGGGTTTCCTTTGATTATTTAGAAAAGTTATTAGAAAAAGATCTAGTCCAGGAGGCAGTGACGATTTTCGGTACTTACTTATTTTCCCAGTCAGCAAACATCGATAGAATTGTTCGGTTAGTAATTCTGTGCAAAATTCATATATATTTAGGGGGGGTCCGATGGGTTGAGGAAAATGCGTCAAAACATACGAATACACTGCCCCTTTTTTTCCAGTGATAAAAATAGTTCTAGCAATAAGAGGTATACTGAAGTTAAGTGGAAAAAATAGTCTGGCTAATCTGTGAGTATGGATAATAATTATGTCTGGTAGGCGAAAAACTGAAAAATTTTCATCAACAAAATTTCCCTCATTTTCGCAGTCATGAAAATTTATCAGATGATGACCTATATTATAATAATAGCTTAAAATACAATCTGGCTCATCTGGAAGACCCCCAAAGCCTTGCCAGATTCGTCTAATGATCGTCAGGCGCGCTAAATTCGGCACGATCAATTATACAGGTGATTAGTGTTATACGTACAGTTGCTTCTTTATGAGAGCATTAAACAATGACATTAAAAATGCACAGAGTCCAGAATTATGATGGGGCAGGTTCAAAAATAACTACCTAACTTGTGAGACCTTCGTGATTGCAAATGTCAGCCAGACATGTATTTGCTATGAAATTATAGTATAATCTATCAGTGACAAATTTTCAAACTCGGGAAAATACGAGCAAAAATTTTCAATTTTTCCCATCTTGAAGATGCCGCCAGACTCATTTGCCAATTTCGTAAATCAGCCAGACTTATTTTTAATTAGAGTTTATGATTGCTAAATTTCAAGCCTGGAAAAATAAGGGTTAAAGATCCGCAAAATCGGTAAAATTTTTGAATCCGTGAATTTTCAGCCAGACTCACTTTCCGATATGTGAGATAAGCCAGACTGCTATTTTCATAAACTTTATGTTCCTCTTTAGTAAATGTAAAATATTTATGACTGGGAAAATAAGTGGACTTGTGTCATTTTTTTATTTTTTGAATCCATCCAAAAATTTTAGCCAGATTCAAAAATTCTTGTTTTTTCTCACTAAGAGAACAGATTAAAACATATACACCGACTGGGAAAATAAGTACGAAAAATATTCACTGCCCCCTGGACTAATCTTTCAAATAAGATTTTATGCCAAGATGCAGATTTTTGAAGCAAAATTTTGATAATTTTTGTATTTTTTTACAAAAAAACTACAACTCATAACTCTTTTTTCAGTAGACGTATACAAGTTGTCTAAAATGGCAAATTAATAAAAATTTAAGAAAAGCTTAATTTTTATCTACCTTTCTATTTACCTAATCCCGAATTTTTTGGTGCAAAACGTATTTGTTTTTTTTTTTTAATTCAACACCCTAAGGTCGAATACTATTTTTATTGAATATAAAACTACAGTAATTACTTTAAACTAACGCAATTATTTTGTTTTAGAACAATAAAATATCGATATCACATTAAAATTGTCATTTTATTAACGCCAATAATATAAAAAATTTTAGAAGTTAATTAATTTCAGCAAAACGCCTTATTTTAATCAATGTGCAATTTAGATTTACTCTTTTAGACAATTCGTAGTCACCTGTTACATGAACAAATGTAAGGGTTGGTTTTTTGGAGGAAAATAGTAAACAAATTTGTAAGTTTGTAACAACTTTTTCTAATATCTTTTTTTTAATATAATCTACACAATTCTACATTGTATTTCACTACAGAAAAGAGGAAAAGCAATTTAGCAACAAATTCAATTATTAAAACATCCCATAGGGACACGTGGAACACAAAATGCCGGTAATAAAGCTAAATTCGTTTTATCATGAGAATATTCTCCAACAATAATAATCCATCACAGCAGACGCCATTTTGAAACGTGACATAACCGATTATTTTGTGACATACATTTTTGCTTTCACTATTACAATTTGCTGGTTGTCCAGTGGCGCACACACATTTTTATTTAATTTCCTCTCTCGTCATTAGTTTAATATTTTTGAATTGTATGTATTATGTATGAATATTAGGTGTTTTATTGCATTTAACACAATCGTCAGATTAAAAAGTAATTTATTAATAATAGAAGGAAACGTCATAAATATATATTTAAATATCTGTGAATTCGTATTCATAAAAAGAGATGCTTAAAGCTTATTTTTAAGACTTTTGGATCACTCGGTATATCTGCCCGGAGAGCCGTAAATTAGTCTGTCTAACTTTTTGAGTGGCACAAGTGCCGTCTTGTGCAGCTTAAAAAGTAATGCTTTCCATAACCAATTAGGTAAGCCTAATATAGTGTTACCAATTAAGTGAAGCTGAAATACTAAGTTTCGACTACTATAGAAATTAAATTAAAAACCTTTAATAATAATCGGTTATAGATGAAGAGAAGGTAAGATTTTCTCTCTTAAACTATTCTCAAAATAAAATGGCAAATATATAACGTACTGTGCCATAATTAGTTAGTTAAGCTTAGTAATACATCAAATAAATATTAAGTAATTTTCGACTCTGATTCCTTTAACCTGTGAGTTTATTTTAGCTTGGGTTAATACTAGTATGTACCAGAATAAAAGCTATCAAAAAAGGTAGATAGCCATACAATGTCAGAATCAAAAACATTTAACCTTTAAGTTAGTTTGGGTTATTTTCTATTTCTTTTGTATATAAATTATAAGGACAAAATAAAGTTATGGAGTAATAAAAAATCGGTTAAGAATTAATAATGAGGATGTGCAATTATCAACTAACAATTAAATTACTATTGACACTTATCCAACTGAAAAATGGACACATGGACATTGCTGGAGACAACTTTATTCGTTTATAGCTTGTTTTCGGAATTAACATGGAATAGCAAAAATAATATGAAAAGAAAATTACCAAAATAATATTAGTATGTACTATTTGTTGATAATTGTTAGTTTTGCTGACCCTTTTATTTTATAAATTCATAAATTTTTCAAATAAATAAGTTTTTGTTCGTTGTTAAGTGTTTATATAAAACAATAATTATTTCATATTAACAATAAGAAATGACAACTGGCAGATTGATTTCTGGGTGATTAAATATAATCTGACTAAGCATAATCTCATGTTCAAAAACTAATCGAATATAAATATGTTTCCACAACCCATTTATAGCGTCAATTTGATAAAAACATGTTTTTTTTTTGTAGAATTCAGCTCCAAATACACAATGGAATATTGCAAATTATGTGGGAACGACAACTGTTAAATTTGGAAATCTAATATTGATGATGCGTAATCTACTCACTTACGAAACACACCTTCTTTAAAATATAACAATTGAATAACTAGTTTAGTATGTTGCAAAATATTTGGGTACGGTATTAAACCACGAATATTATCACCAAGTTTGTTTGTCTTAAATACATGTAGATATTCTAAACTGTTAGGTTATAGATTCAATTTTCGCATCAAATTTAAAAATAAAATAAGAGGGTAGTGGATATTAGATTGTATCCTTATAAAATATGTGTTGAGCAATACGAACAATAATTTATCATTAACCTGGCCATCCATATGTCCATAGGTGTTAATATCCACCCCTGCCTACGCCTTTGTCGCGACCCATCAAACTTTCTAACTTTCAGGACGTCGATAATCCCCGGGATGCTGCTCTTGCTGCTAGCCTGGAGCGCCCACGCCCGAAACGCTTGGTACAACGACGACGACTCCGCCCTGCAGCCAATCCTATCGCAGTCCCGCAGGACTCGCATCTGTTCCGAGCTGTGCATGTCCGGACTGGGCGGGACTCCCTGCGGTGACAGTTGCTTCGATCTCATCCCCACGAATCTGCCCATCGCAGGCCAGGAGCAGAACAGTCAGAACGTAGACCCTAATAGTAGTGGCAGTAATAAGAATTACAACGCTACGGCGCGGGAGGATTCCTGCGACGTGTTGTGCAAGAATAGGTTGGGATATCCACTGTGTTCCTGCACGTATGACGATTCTAAACCATACGCCACTGATTTTGTCGAAGTTTGTTCTTCGTATTGCGTAAATTATGGATATCAGGTGAGTGGTGATCTTTGTGTGTGTTTATTTATATGTTCACCTTGTGCTTACAATTTCATATATTCGTAAATGGAAAACGCCCATTATGAAAATACGGATGCTATACCATTTGCAAAGGTATATGAAATAAGCTTATCAACTAATTTAATATTTCAAAAGTAATAGTGAGCGATTGGTCCAGGTTTTATGCTTGAGTTGCCTCAGGTGGCAAAGCGCCTGAGGTCCTTTCCAGGAAAACTGAACATGTTCAATGAATTTTGATACGTTTACTTATGTTCTAAAAACTGACATTCTTATTATATAGCATAGTCGGAAAGTAGCTTGGTAGATGTGACTAAATTACCTAAACGTTTGTGTATATGTCATAATACGTTATGTGACTGGATGAAAGTGGTGCCGTCACCAAAGAAATCTGGAGGTTCTTTGTACCCTTTTTTCCTCATGAAGAGATCTTTTTTATATCCGCGCACGGGGCAGATGAAGAATAAATGTGATCTAAAGTATACTTAACAGAATACCCTATATGTTATAAGATTTTTTAATCCTAGGGAAATATTTAAGTATATTTTACATAATCACTGATCGGGTGTGGCATGGGACTCATATGAAGATTAAAAACCTAGGACAGATTGCCAATGGACTCTTACATTACTGCAGCGGTATCAAAAATATCTTCAAGCAGCTTCAAGTTGGCCCCCAACTGCAGTGATATTCACATATACATGCGAATAAAATCAACTGAACTGAAATGCTGAATGTTTTAATAATAGCATATATTTTGGCAATTAACTCCAAAAGTAAAAAAAAATTATATTTATAGCCCAAACCTAACAATCAAAAGCAAAATGACCCTAAGTCTGATACCATATTGATCCTAAACCTGACAGATTGAAAAACTTATCCAAATTTCTTTAAAAAATCTCTTATGACGTCAAACATCCTAAAGACTTTTGACCGATATTTAAAGTAAAAAAAAAAATAGAAAATAATTTCTTAATGTTTTAAGTGCTAATAATTGTGTTGTTTTGACTTATTAGTGTACTTGGTGAATTATGATGGCTGAAGAATAGTGTGTTTGACCTAAAACAATCAGGATGTCGTGAATATTCGAACATTGTGTTGTCCTCCATATGACCTGGGTCTTTTTGCCTCCCTCATCTTTTTGTTTTAAATCTTTGACATGAGTAAATCTGACAAGGATGAGGCGGACCTGTCAACCCTTATACAATGTGATAGCTGCTCAAGATTCTCGCATAAAAATGTTGCTGTTAAGTGCTCACACTTAACAGCATCGGAGATAAAGGTGATGGGGTTGAAAGATAAAGGGTGTCATAAATTCTTCTGTGACTACCGCACCAATGGTTACCTCCAAATACCAAAACTCCTTAGGTCTGTAGATAATTTAAAAAAGGAAGTTGAGCTTCTAAAATGCCCATCGGCAGCATTGCCCATTCAGCAATTGGGTGACCAATAATGTACAGAATCTACTAAAGACACAATGTTCCAGGAATTTACAGAGCGCAGTAAACGTGCTAACAAAATAGCTATTTTCAATATGGCACCAGATATCAATGACCAGGAGGATGTGAAAAAATGGTTGATCAGTATCGTCTCTCAGTCAGATCTCAACATAGCTGAGATCAAACGAGTTTGAAAACCACCCAAGAATGGACGAAAACTAGTAGAGAAGTTGACTTGGTACTCAAGAATAAATTTAAGCTCAAAGCTTTAGAGGCTGAGATTTAAGTGCTATGGTTGCAATATTTTATGATGTTTTGTATTTTGTAATAGAATATTTTGTACCACTTAAGAGAATTTTTTCAAGGAAGTTTCGTAGATGGTTTTCAGCAGGGTTAAAAGAGGACATAATTAACAAGAAAATTGCAGACAGAAAATATAAGCAACCTAATATTGAGAACTATGGGAAATTTAGTAGATTAAGGTGGATTTGTGAGAATTTGTCTAAGATGTCTTATGGCAATGATGCAAATGCTGTTAAGCATGACCTCCTTAATAATAGGGTGAAAAACTTCTATAACTATATTAACTCTAAGCTGAAATCAAGAAAGTTTCCTAAAAAATTTAGCTATAATGAATTTGTAATGGCCAGCAAATTGCTAATTACTTTGCTAGTGTTTATGGCACTGAACCCTGTGATATAAATGATGTGATATCTATAAGCTCTCTTAACATACCCTTCTTCATATGCCGCCTTCATTAGCGGAGGTTGGCGACCACTTTTCCAAATGCTTCTCTATCTTTGGCAAAGTGAAACCCTCCCTCTACCATCATATTTGTCCATTCCCTAATATTTCTAAGCCAGGACTTCTTTTTTCATCCAATACTTTTTCTTCCATCGACTCTATCTTGCATTATTACTTGCAGAAGATAGTATTTATTATTGCGTAGTACATGTCCGAGATATGAGGTTTTGCGCATTTTTATTTTTCTCATGAATTTTCTTTCACGACCTATTCCTCTGAGTACTTCTTCGTTGTATATTTTGTCAGTCCACGGTATCTTAAGCATACGTCTGTATATCCAAACTTCAAAAACTTCAATCTTTTTTGTAATTTGGACTTCTAGTGTCCATGTTTCGACACCGTACATCAGCTGAGACCAGACGTAGCATTCTATAATCCTTAATCGCAGTGGCAGGTCTAAGTTTTTGTTGCCAAAGACTGACCGGAATCTTAAAAATGCTGATCTTGCCAGTTCAATTCTAACACGAATTTTGTTGTCCTGATTTAGCTACGAGTCGATGAATGCTCCCAAATATTTATATTTTGGACCCTTTCTATTTGTTGCCCATTGACTGTTAGTTGTGCGTCGGTCGTCTCTTGGGAATTTGGATATTATGATTGTTCTGGTCTTGTCGGTATTGATATTGAGTCCCATTTGTGTACATTCATCCACTATAGAATCCATCAGCGATTGTAGATCCGCCATAGTGTCTGCTAGAATTACCGTATCCTCGGCGTACCTCACTATTTTGCCACCAATCCTTATACCTTCTTTTCTGCCCCACAAAGCTTTTCTAAAGATCACTTGGGAGTACCTATATATGGAATAGATATGCTGTTCGTTACTATAACGCTAAATCTCACCACTGCCATTTGATTCCAATATAGGTTTTTAATTATTCGGATATCCTTGCTATCAACGCCAATGTTTGATAGTTCTTTTATTAGTTTCAAGTGTGTACGCGATCAAAGGTTTCTTGAAAGTCGATGAAGCATGCATATACAGTTTTGTTGTAGGTATTCTCAGCATTTTTGAAGTAGAACTGTTAATGAGAATAAGGCTTCTCTCGTTCCCATGCCTCCACGAAATCTAAATTGGGTTTCATCTAGTTGTTCCTCACATTTATTGATCATCTCAGAAAATGGTATAAATTCTGATTTAAGCCATTTGACGGGGATTGTCCCTGGTATATATATCTTGTTTAAGAATTTTCGTAAATCATATCATCATCCATTGCTTTCAATATTTCGATGGGTATTTCGTCCGGACCTGTCGCTTTACCGTTTTTCGAATTCCTTATTGCCTGATATTCTTGTACAGTTTTTTATGGAGATTGTAGGTGTCATGTTTGCTGTTACATTCCTCGAGCTCTTTGCAGTTCTCTTCCATCCATCTCTTTTTTGCTCGCTCAATTTCTATTTTGATTTTATTTCTTAGGGTCCTATATTTGGTATGATCTTTGTTTTTATATTTTCTTTCCTCGTTTATTAGTTGGAGTATTTCCGTTGTCATCCAGTCTTTCTTTGTACTTCTTTCTTCCTCACCAAGAACTTCCTTTCCAGCTTCTAGCATGGCATTTTTCATGGCATTCCATTCGTAGTTGACATCTTCTTGGGATATTTCCTCCAATCTGTTGTGAATCTCTGTATTTACTCTACTGTTATTAGTTTCCTGAGATTGAGTCTAGATATTTGGTTTCTGACTATTTTGTTTTTATTGTCTCTTGGTGAAGTCCATCCTCCGGATGGTGTTCATCCAATTTTTCTAAAAAAACCTAAACTTTATACCTTCAAACCCTCATTTCAAGATTTTTCAATTGTCTTTGGGATTCGGCATGTTCGCTGATTGCTGGAAATCTAGCTATGTGTCTCCGATCTTTAGGTCTGGCTGTAGGTCCGACATAAAGAACTATCGATCAATTAGTATTTTAAGCACAATTCCCAAGCCGATTGAAAGTATTGTGACTGACTGTCTCTCATCGGCATTGAATGGAGTCATTATGAGTCCACCGTTTGGTTTCTTAATTAATCTCCTCCTCTACACTGATTACTTGTTTGCTGCCTTGGAGGGTGGGTGTTAGATTCACTCGATCTACACCGACTTCTCCAAGGCATTTGACAATGTTAGTCATAATTTTTTTATTTCCAAGCTCAGGATCGTTGGGGTAAATGGACCTTTGCTTGACTAGATTGAAAGTTATTTAAGTAACAGATCCCAGATTGTGCATTGCAACAATTTTCAGTCCTATAACATGATAATAACTTCTGGAGTACCACAGGGCTCCCATTTGGGACCATTGTTTTCATTAACGATATCCAGGACTGTTTTGAATGTGGGGAGTTCTGCTTTTTTGCAGACGATTTAAAATTTTATAGCACTGTGGAGTCTGTAGAGGATTGTTTAGGCCTGCTGCCCGACCTGGATAGGTTGGTCTCTTGGTGCGATAGAATGGTATGGAGCTTAATGTCAATAAATGAAGTTATATGTTATTTAATAGATCCAGAAATGACTTACTGTTTTCTCATTTAGTAAGAAATGCACAGCTTACCAGGATTAATACTATCCGAACTCTGGGGGATTTGTTTGGCAAAACCCTTAGATTCGTGGAGCACATTAGTGGGGTGTCTGTCAAGTCAACAAAGTTGCTTGATGGCAAATATTTTTCAAAAATGTCTCGTTTTGAAGAAAAAGTACAGAAAAAGTTAGCAGTGCATAAGACGCCAGTTTATGAAGGAAAATACACTTTAAACCCCAACACAAGCATTCCCGAGTTAGTGAACATATTAAAGGATTGTGCGTTAAATATACGGTAACAAAATGGTCAGGATTACAAAGAAAATACCGTAAAGATAATGTGGAAAGTGACTGCCAAAGCTTATGGAAAAATATCATAAAGATTTTAACATTACCTTAAACTCATTTGCGGATATTTAGTTTAAGTCAGCGCGTAATGCAAAAAATACTAAGCGAAAGTAGTTACAACAAAACCCAGAGAAGAGTGTTTGAAAAGCATACAAAGTATTAAAAGTGAGTTTTGGAACATTTTTTCGTTTCAGAAATGCCACCTAAAAGTCCAATCGGCAACTTAGGCAAGCTAAAATAAACCGTACAGGTTTTACCAATAATCTGAAGATGAACTACAAAGGGCACTTTTCGAAATAAGGGAAAACAATATGAGAATTAACAAAGCCAGCAAGGAATAGAACGTTCCAAAGACCAGTATTATAAACAGAATGAAGGGAAGTGGAAGACAAACTCACAGAATGTATTATAAATATAGCGAAATGCGGCTTTCCTCAAGAAAAAAATCCGACCTCCTACATACTGTTGAAAAAAATACAAAAGATCTTGGAAAAGCGCATCTATTTAACAACGCTAAGCCAGGACAAAAATGGTACATGAACCTTATGAAACGCCATCTAGAAAATAGGAAGTGAAGCTGAAGATGTAAATCGGGCTCGAGCGATGATAACGGAGGACTTACGAGCATTGTTTAGGGATCTCCATGAATACTTGGAAACAAATAATATAACTGATATGTCCGACCCTAGTAGGCTTTTTAACTGTGATGAATCGGGCTTTTCACTATGCCCGAAGGGTTGGAACAATTTATATTCGATTAATTTAGAACAAGAAAAAGACAATATTTCTGCATTAGTTACATTTTCTGCTAATGAAAAGATAACGCCTCCACTTGTTGTGTTCCCATATACTCCACCACCACGCGCTTTAGCTGAAAATATGCCTGACAATTGGGTATTGGGTAAATCGGATTTGGGTTGGGTATTCTTCATAGGCTCATGCAATGAAGATAATCCTCCAGAAACAGTATATTTTATTTTATCATTTGGCTTAGATTGGATAGGAGGAGAAGGCGCAAATGTGTGATTAGCTACTTTAAGGAAGAACATAACAACGAAGGAGCCAGAACTGGCCGAATTCAGTATAACCCAATTTTTAAGCAAAACCACTCAAGGGGGTGATAAACCTTGCGCTTCTTCCAAGTGAGCAATTAGGAACAACAGAAATCCCGATATCTGCCCAGTACGACTATATAAAAAGGTTATACAGAAGCCTCAAAATTTAAAAAATGATCGATTCTTCTTAACAGTAAATCCATTTTAGAGAAATGGAAAATGGTATAAAGATATTCCCGCAGGACGAAATTTAATTACCGCCTGGAACGTCAAACCAAGCAAAAAGCAGGGGTTAACAACAGAGAAGAAAAAAATTACCAATCATTCCTTGAGGACGACAGTTGTGTTCACGTTGGCTAAAGAATGCATAAAAGAACAAGCAGTTAAAAAAAACAACACTCTACTGCAAAATCAAATATCCCATATCTTCAAATGAATGAAGACAATCATGGTTAAATAATAAATTTAATGAGACTAATAATAATTTTCTGGAACGAGAACTGTCCACCCAAAATATGATCGGAAATATTGCCGTGCAGGGATCGGAGGCTATAGCAAATGAAAAAAGAAATTCCTATTTTAACTGTGTATTTGATTATAATTTTTGTAATTTTTAACTTTTAAAAAATATATTCTTTGAATCGAATTTCGGTACTTCTTTTAATTCGGGAAATAATCCACATCCTGCATCAACATAATCAGATAATTTTACATTCCAGCACGTTTTCTTAAAAAAAAACAGCATTCGTCCATTTTCATATATGTATTAAAAAAAAGCCCTCCGCCCATCGCAAAATATATGAAAATTAGCTGCTGTCATGCAAAATTATCGGTATTATTGATGCACTTATGCCATTACTGCCGATAATTATTTCCATTTCAATATGCTTGCAATGATTATCGTAACAAAATATATGGATACTCATACACGTTAAATTGTTGGTATCCAGCATGATCCATGCTGTAATGTAATGTAATCTGTCTCGCTAATTTGAAAAAGCTGACTTAGTTATAGGTTTGTATTTATTTTCAGCTCTATGGCTGCCAGAATTGCTCAGTGTACATTCAATATCTCAACAGCAAATCTTCTGATCCGACCAGCGCTTTCGACACGGCAAGTCTTAATTTAGGCACAACACTGGAAGTAGGTTGGAGCGCTTGGTGCCGCGAAGTATGCTCCGATGGAAATGGAGGAGCCGCTTGCAATTGCGATTTGTTGCCTTAGTTACAGGTAATTCAAATTTCAATTCAATTCGATTCATTCCATAAAATATATCAATTTAAAATAAGGGAGTGCATTAAAATACGGTTCCACGAAGTATTTCATACTTGCTGTTGCAACTGTCATTATATAAAAATATATTTTCTACGGCTGGCTGGTTTGAAAATGGCTAGAAAAATTGTGGGCGCCTATGGCAAAGGCTTGAACTTTCAACAATGCGAGACTAATATTATGAAATACAAATATTTATTTATGTTCTATGTTTTGAAATTTCTTGTGCAAGTTTTATGCTTAAAGCAAAATTTTAGCTCAAAACTCCCCATAAATTAAATGAAACCGCTGCTTGTCGCTTGCAAAATTTTCAGATTCCTCCCAATCCTGACCTATTTTCCGATCTTCAAATAATTTTAAATAAGATTTAAGACAAATAAATCTATTTACTTACTACAAAAATTATACGCATCGATAAATCTGCCATAAAATCCACCAGAAACGGCCTATAATAACCAAAAAATGTCTACATTTTCAGAGCCTGGCCCATTTTCCAGCTTCAAAATGTTTTTAACGAGATTTCAGGTTATTAAATCTACATATTTTAACCTACGCGTCATGCAAAATATTGGAAGATATAGTTCTTCAAATTTCCCATAATGCATCAGATGAAAAGCAATCTATCTATTCAGACTCGTAAAATTGCCGAAATATTGAAAATTTTGGAAATATTTTTGCGATTTTCTGTACGTTACAACTTTGATTTTCTCGAATATCCCTATTTCGTACGATAAATTGTTAAAGAAAATTTTTATAGCATATATCACGAGGTTTAGATTTTAATCTGAGATTGGTTGAACATAGTCATGCCTTAGCGGGCACGGTAAGCCCACAATAATTTTTTCAAACTGAAAATCAAATAAATCATTAATTCGGCATTTTTACTGAGATCGATAGGATTTTTGGTATATTCCGTTCAATCCATTTTTTTTTAATGTACGAAAATTTGATTGTTCCAGATTATTCCATTTTCCAGTAATAAAATATTAAGTGGTGTCGTGTCAAAACTCCAAATGACGAAAAGTTCAAATTCCATTAGTGCACCCTGCATAAAAGGCATCTTCATTTGCAAAGTGTCATCTAATACAGTTTTTAATGTAGATTCTCCGCAAAATCGGTATTAAAAAAATGCTTGCCAGTAAAAAACACCTTAATTTTTTTACCTAGATCTAGATGTTTTTATATTTTCTCTGAAAAGTCCATTACAAAATGCTAGCCAGTAAAAAAAAACCTTCATGTTTCGAACGGTCGTTTCAGTTTTTTCGATCCTTGCCCTAGAACGACCCAAAGTGGCCCTTATCGTATTTGGTAATGTATAAAAATGCTATTTTGTTCATCGATTACGGACACCAGATGTCCTAACGTATCTTGCACATAGCCATTACTTTTCACACGGGAGTGTCAGAAGATGTAGGTACTATATATTTCACACGCCGAGTGTAAAATATACTTTTCACAAGTGCGTTTATATACATTGACTAGTAAAGAAATTTACGTTTTTTAGGCGGCTTTAAGTGTTTCGCCAATCAAAAATATGACGCTTCTAATTGCGTTTAATGACAATACGTAACAGAAATCTGGAAAGTTTAAAGTAAAAATAACCAGTATTCAATCATTTCCAGCAAAATATATAATTTCATGCAATTGAAGAGAAAGAGTGTAGTGTACAACACACGTGTGAAAAGCATTTTTCATACTCGTCTGAAAAATAATAAAATAAAACAATAATAATATAGATATACAAAGTTTGAAATTTTTATAATATTATTTTCGCATAATTGACAAAAATATCAAAACATAGTAGTATTTAGGGGTCTTTTAAACTTTACTCATACATATTTTAACATTTATGTTAGTGTTAATACTATTTGCTTGACTTATGTAATGTCCATTTTTGAAGTTTATATGTAAAATAATCTACACGTTAAATATAAATATAATGTTTTATTCTTTGCTTCCAAATTAAAATTTTATTTATTGTACATTATTTTCAAAAACAAAGGTTTCATGGACTTAACTATGTCATGAATATATTTATTTCTTGTTTTAAAATGCATTAAAGAGTATAAACTCTTTACAACTCCAGTACCATCCTAACTTTCTACCTACAAAACGAGATATTTGTATATAAGTCGGTTTGATAAACAGAGTTTAAACCTAATATGTTGACGCAACCAGTATACTGACAAGTTTGGCACAATAGCAAATAATACTTACAATTAAAAGTTAAATATCATACCAAAATTTCAGAAAAATCCATTGGTGTGCGATGTCCTTTAGAGCATTTGTATTTTTGATTTTTTGGAAAAGCGAGGTGTTTTATGACCTTCATGATATTAGTCACTTCGGGAGTGAAATTTTAAAATTTCATGCTATTTTTGGATTTTATCAAAAATATACTTAGTTTGTGAAGATAAAGAAAAATCAACGCAATATTTAGAAATATTGTGAAATGCGTCACGATTTCTTCTTCTTTCCATACGCTGCGTTTAAAATGTTTTCCCTCTGATTAAAAACTTGATCAGAACACAGCCGTTCTGTTTTTTATTAACCAGCGCATCGAATCCAGAGGAAATAAAAATAAAGGAATTATGTGCCTCACCTTTATAAGCACACAACTTAAGTGAAACTTCTGAAAGATATAAGGAATTGAGTTTTAATATTTTTTTAAGCTTTTTTCTCTCAACTTTTGGTTTCAATACTTTTTCTCTTATTTTTCCAGTTTTTTTCGCCGAAAGCCGCGATTCTCTAATTTTTTTTATTATTTTTTTCTCTATTTCATTTTTTATAATCTTATTAACTTTCCGAACAATGTTTACCTTTTATTTTTATCATTTTTTCTTATTTGGTTTTATAATACTTTTATTATATAACTTTCCGAACATTTCTTTTTATTTTTTTTTAATTTTTTCTCATTATTTCAAAAATAAAGTATTTTTTTCTTCCCATTTTTGCCATCCCCCAACTCGTAGCTCAACTCCTTCGCCTTTTTTTCGCCGAAAACCGCGTTTCTCTAACTTTTCTTTTAATTATTTTTATTTTCTTATTTCGTTTTATAATACTTTTATTAACTTTCCGAACAATTTTTTACGTTTCTTTCAATTTATTCCCATTTCTTCGAAAATTTTTGGGTATTCGCGTAGGTGGGGGATATACTCCTGGCCGAACACCTCTAACTATTCTGGAACATTGGCGTTTCACTTCGATAAACTTTTAACTTTGATAAGCATTTTTTCTGACTTTACCCTGGCTGAGAAGTTTCATTTCAAAAATGCGACCAATTTTGCCACACAATTCGCTGCTATTTTGGAGCTTTTTCTGCTTTGGTACTTTTGCAAAAGTGAGATGTTTGTAGAATTTAATAATATTATTTACTTCGGGAGTGAGTTTTTGAAAATATGATGCTAGCAAAATCTCAAAGTATGCTTACTTCACAAAATCTACCAAGATAAAAAAAATCATCGCAATATTTAGAATTATTGTGAAGTACCTGCGTCACAATTTGTTCTTCCTTCCTTAAGCTGGGTTCGAAATATTTTCCTCTAATTAAAAACTCTATCAGAACGCAGCAGTTCTTGTTTTTTTTTTTATCGAATCCAGAGGAAATAAAAAAAAATTGCGACCAATTTAGCTACAAAATTCGCGAGTATTTTAGAGCTTATTCTGCTTTGGTACTTCTGCAAAAGTGAGATTTTTTAACAATTTAGTAATATTATTCACTTCGATAGAGAATTTTGAAAATTTTATGCTAGCAAAATCCCAGAGTATACTTACTTCAAAAAAACCTTTTATCTTCCAAGATAAAACAAATCAACCCAATATTTAGAATTATTGTCAAGTACGTCACAATTTCTTCTTCTTTCCTTAAGCTGGGTTTAAAATATTTTCGCTCTGATTAAAAACTCGATCAGAACACAGCAGTTCTTGTTTTTTTATTGGCTAGCCAATCGTCTCCAGAGGAAATAAAATAAAAATGCACGCAATTTTGACACACAATTCGCAGGGCATTTTCAGCTTTTATTGTGATGTGCGTCACAATTTCTTCTTCTTTCCTTAAGTTGGGTCTAAAATATCTTCATTCTGATTAAAAACTTGATCAGAACGCAGCAGTTCTTGTTTTTCATTGGCTAGGGGATCGATTCCAGACGAGATAAAATAAAAATGCAGCCAATTTTGCCACACAATTCGCAAGGCATTTTAGTGCTTTTTCAGCTTTTTTATTGTGATGTACGTTACAATTTCTTCTCCTTTCCTTAAGCTGGGTCTAAAATATTTTCATTCTGATTAAAAACTCGATCAGAACGCAGCAGTTATTGGTTTTTATTGGCTATTCCAGACGAGATAAAATAAAGATGCGGCCAATTTTGCCACACAATTCGCAAGGTATTTTAGGGCATTTTTTTGTTTTGCATTTTTGCAAAATTGAGATGTTTTAAGAAATTAATAATACTGTTTACCTTACAATTGCTTGTCTTTGGCTCCACATGTGTTTTCAATTTTGGAGAAAGTAGAGCCTATTCGGCTCTGGCTCCAGGGTGTAAACAGCACAAGTGCTAGTTTAGTGACCCTAAAGAAAATTGGAAATCGGTCGACGTTTCGAGGAACAAATCTGTCCCCGTCATCAAGAACGAACAAATCTAAAAATTAAAATGGTTAGTAAATGTAAATAACAGTAACCATTTTCATTTTTAGATTTGTTCGTTGTTGACGACGGGGACAGATTTGTTCCTGGGAACGTCGACCGTTTTCCAGTTTCCTTTAGGTTTTTCATCTTCGTTATAGGGTCACTTAACTAGCACTTGTGCTGTTTCCACCCTGGAGCCAGAGCCGAAGAGGCTCTCCTTTCTCCAAAATGGAAAACACATGTGGAGCCAAAGGCAGGTAATTGTAAGGTAAACATTAATCTTCCACAACAATATAGAACATATTTACATAAGGGCTTCATGCTAGCAAAATCCAAAAATATACTAACTTCAAAAAATCGTCCATCTCCCAGGATAAAAAAAAATCAACGCAATATTTAGAACTACTGTGAAGTGCGTCACAATTTCTTCTCCTTTTCTTAAGCTGCGTTTAAAATACACACAATTTGCTAGGATTAAGAACTCGATCGAAACGCAGCAGTTCTTATTTTTTATTGGCCAGCAAATCAAATCAATTTGCTATATAGGTATTTTTTTATGGATATAAATATTTATTTTACAGATCATAGCCAGCTGTTTAAAGAAGAGATTTTCATGGATGTACGAGTAACCCAACATCATAAGCAAGGTTTAGCTTCCATCTAAGGAACAACATAAAATTTTATCTTTTATAAACCTCAAATAATTATGGTTGGGTTCATACATTTGAACAAATATCTCTGTCTATAGCTTCTTGGCAGTGTTATTTAGCTGCCAATATATGCTACATTCGCGAGTTTAGAACACTATATTCTATTTTTTATTGAATTAAGCTTTAGAATTATCGCGGTATAATGTTGTTATAAGTGTTTAACGTTTCAATTATAAGTCAATTTTAATAAGACAATATGTAAGTACGGTGTCAAAAGCGACAACAAAGTGTCAACTATGTTACTTAGCTGCTAACTAAATCTAGATACTATCGCTGTAATTAAAAAATAGGATTCTTTAAACTGTACAAAACATTTTATAAATATTTTTTGCATTCCTGCTGCCGCTTCAGGAATCCGAAAGAAATGGGTCATTTTGAAAATATCCCGATTCTTCTTAGCTATATTGAACTACTACTACTACACGTTAATGATGAAAACCTTCTGAATGTGCCAATCAACTTTTTCTGGATTAACAAATAACAATATTTTAATTTTTTTTGCAGGAAGCTATATATATAGGAAACGGAAAGGTATATAAGTCTAATTCGAAAAACAGTTTCATCCAATGCGCTTTACTTTCCTCTTTCTTGGCTAAATTCAATACTTAAACCACTGCCAGAGAGATACAACAGTGGGGTTAGTATGCCTTTCAATTTCAAAATTATTTTGCCACGCTGCAATTTGTAATTTGCAACTAGCGTACTTAACCCCTTTTATATAGTCAGAACGCCATGTCCTATTTGGGATTACTAGAGTCAATATTTCAATATTATAATATTAAATTTTTTTATGGATTTAAAATTATTATGAAGTGATAATCAAATTCGCTTTTGCTTTCGTTTACGAAATATTGTTACCAACTGCATTTAAAAAACAAGAATTCAAACTAAGACAGGAGAGAGTTTTGACGTGTACGGGAATATATGCTTTATCCATCTGTAATAATTTTAAACCGTATTTTAAATATAATTGTATATTTAAGGTGTAAATAAGATGACAAAGTCACAACGTCTTCCAAACTTGTACATATTACATTGATGAACCAAGCCGGCAATCTTCGGTAAAAATAAGTGCGCATATTAAAAAATGATTTCAGTATAAACCTATTACTGTTATATGATTTTGTTCTATTTCATATTACCAGCATAGCTGGTAATTTTTTTTTAAACTAATACTTGCAATATATGAAGGGCTCGGGTGTAAATGGTAGTAACTGAAGTTCTCGCAATTTTAAGTTGTAAATACATTTGTAAGTTTTTTTAAATTAAATTTAATTAACTTAGTAAGTGCTATAATGTGTCAAGTCTTCTATAAAAAACTTGTAAGCAAGAATTTATTTTTTTGGCAAAAATTCGCATTTTTATTTAAGAAAAAAATTAGTAAATACCATTTTTTGCTTCAAAAATCATGTTTATTTTCAAAAACAGACCTAACTAAAAATTCATTAGCCAAACTTTACTTGGAACCAACAAAAATACAACTTAGATAAGAAAGAACGTGCTCAAGTTTTCCCTGGACTGGTTTTTCAAATTCTTTACTGAAATAGAAGTAAGATTGCCCGAATATGTGTTCTTTTGTAGTTCTTTTGGCGTTTGTTATGCTAATTTGGTCGTCAGCTGATATGGTTGGAGAAAAAGGGCTCTTAAATCGGATATTTTCAAAAAGTCATTTTAAGTCATTTTGTATGCAAGGAATAGCGTTTTCCTTTGAGCGGACTTCAATACATATTCCCACTCATCTGGACTGTAGCTATACTGACAGTGGGCTCTGAATAAATCTATGTAGGAAGGAAGCATTGTATGCCCAACTTGCGGGAATACGTGCACAATTTCATTAAATGTTCCTTGAGCCAGTAACGGAGTCACACTGCTACCAAAGACTAATTTCTGTTTGGGCCTCCACAGTTGTCTGAAATGGCAATTAGCTTAACACCTTTGACATTATATTCTTCTATGTCATCCACTTCCACCTCCTTCATGTAGAAATAGCTTTGTGTGGGGTGCAAACTATGAATGCTAAGGTTGTAACAAACCATTTTTTTTTTATAGAATGTGAGTCCCGTAGAAAGTTTTGGAGTTGACAAGGCCTGTTGAAGATAAAACGTGATTGGGTAAGGAACTTAGTTGAGTTGCTCCCAGTTTTATTGGGTTTTTGTCAGCTGTTGCCTTTCTATGAATTTCGTATTTCGGTAATGATGTCGATCTGGGTGCCAATATATTCCTTTTTGTGTTTTTGATTGTTCCTCTTCTGTCTAACTTCGTGGTAAGTAAACCATGTTTGTCTGTCTTTGCGTCATTTTGTAATTTGCTCTATTATTTGAAACCCATGTATACTCAGAAAGGTCTTCAAACAAATTTAGGCTTTCTTGATAATGCGTAATAGTAGATGGACTTCACGTTAAATGACAGTTTGCGGGCTTCGTGCTTCGACCATTATTTTTTATCTCCAAACGGCCAAATACCAATTTGAAGAACCAATTTTTCATTTTCCTAAATTTTTTTAAAATATTTTTCATTTTAATTTAAAAGATTTTCTTTTGCAATTACAAACGAGCCTTAAAACTTTCTCGTCCTGCTATTTTCCATTACCTCTGAAGACCTATATTCTTCCCACTATTTTTTCTATTTTTTTCATCATTTGGTCTGCTCCTACTCCATTTATGCTTCCTGCCTCGGCGTATTGTAGCTGCAACGTTTTCTTCTTGATTGTTATATTGTCCTCCATGTTCTTCCAGCATTATATCAACGATTTCTTTTCGCATTTTTCAGAACAGTTTTGCTCAGAACTTTCTAAAATGAGCAAAAAATATTGCCTTTTTATGTAGAAGAGGATGTTATTTTGCTTTTTAATACTATTACTGCAAGCAACTAATGGTATATGCAACACACACGAACCGTAGTGCACTAGCACATAAAAAATGTGAATAGATAACAGTGCTCGGTATTATTCAAACCATTTAAAAATTTATTTATTTATTTATTTATTTTATTTCTACCTTTAATTTACACTTCTCAGCGATGGGGAAATATTGTTGATCCTGATCAGTCATAAAAATCACTTTCACTATCTTCAGCCAGACATGTTGCTATTCTTTTTAACACATTTCAAGGATTTTTGGAAACAACCATCACAGATTAGATAATTTGCTATCGGTTGATCGCAGGTTACTTCTAATGTGGAATGAGTTGTTCGATATTTCTGAATGCTTGGATCATTTTGAAAATGTATAAAAAGTATTACTTATTAGTTTCGTTATTATTTGATTAAAAATTACATTATTATTTGATTAAAATATCATTACTTATATGATAGAAAACTAAATAAAAACAGATAACCAAGAATAGGGTGTATTGCTCTTGCCTTTTGTAGGGTTGCTATCCGTCCGGATTTTCCCGGATATGTCCATGTTTTAAGGGCGTCCGAGGACGTTCGGGCGGGTTTTGATAACTGGTCCGGATTTTCGCCAGTTTCCTACTTTTTTGGAAAAAGGGATATAAAGAGAGGATTTAAAACATTTGGACCAATTCATGACATTAAAGAACTGTTTAACAAACGATGAATTGGCCAAAAATGATCTGCTCTCTCACAAAAAGTGAGTTAATACTTTTCATCCTGCAAATTTTGAATTTAGTTTTTCAGTTTAACGACCATTGGAATTTTGTAAAAACATTTTTTTCTTTTTTATTTAGACTCTTTCAAAAGACGTTTTTGACTATCAAAATGTTGCGCAATTGTTTGGTTATCCCGCAAAAAAAGCCCCAGAGTTCGACTTTTGAGGAGCTGTTACTCAAGGGTTGCACCTTTTCTAACGTGCTAACTCGATTCCAGGGCGTAAACGGAACTAACCCCTAGCTAACCCAAATTAATGTAATAAATAAATGTAATAAATAAACCCAACCTAACCCAGGCATGCCCAAAATAAAAAAAAACTTTTGTCAGTCAAGAATGCAAAAGAATGCAAATATGTTGTTTTTTCATTGATTTTGAGCATACCTTGGGTTAGTTTGGGTTACTTTCGTTTGGTTGCGATCCCGGAGCGAGCGAAGCAACATTTTAATGGCCAAAAACGTCTTTTAAGTGTCTAAATAAAGAACAACAAAATTTTTTTACAAAATTCCAATGGTTATAAACTGAAAAATTACCGAATATTCTCTTTAATAACTACTCAGTGGACCAAAGAACGAAATACACTGCAACTTGAGACCATAAGACATATGATTTTTGCAGTTTACCTCGAGGTTTACCTTTAATTACACTTCTTGTGTGAAATGTTATGTTTTTCGTTACAACTAGAGCAATACAATTCATGACAGAAATCTATCCATTAATAATTACATATCTGTAGATCTGCCATTTATGTTGAGAAATATTTATTATAATTTTTGAATACTCAATTGACATAAAATGACAAAATGTCAAAATCAGAGTTTTTAATGCCAAGGTTTGACTTTTTCATTTAAAATTCGAGATTACAACATATAATAGAGTCAATCAGATTATTTTCTGAATATATCATTCTGATTATAGATCAGTTTACGAATCACTGGATTAGTGACACGGCAGAATGTGCCGTGTTAGTGATCCTATCCAGCGGATTAACCGCATCGCAGTTTCCGAAAACCCTTACTATTTCCATGAGTCCATGAGTAAAACGTTACTGATACTGTGACTTAGTTTGGGGCCGTCTATGAAGAAATAGCCAAAGTTAAAATCGGGTTTCGGTGTAATTGCTCACATACATGAAAAACGTCAATTTGTGAACTTTTAGCAGATACCATTTTTACACCCGATGCCTTGTAAACAGACTAAATTTTGGTTACATTGTATTATTTTTATTACACAAAATTGCAAACGGTAAAGAAGGATTAATACCATCTGATTAAATAAATAATGAATATTTAAAAGTTAATCTAGTTTCCTTATAAACCAATATGTAAATGCTGCTTCATGTAGTAACAGTAGACTATATCTTAACAGTGGTGAGTAAGAAATGGGTCCCATATTAATGCCACCTCCATCAATTTTCTCTTATATATTAATGAGTGTCCTAGAGAAAACCTTATTTTTTCATAGTGCGAAAAGCCATTTTCACCGAAAGCTTTTGGCCATTTTCTCACGTTAAGCAACAAAACGCGTATTCAACTCGAAGAAGGACTTTTATACAAGAAACAACTTCTTATATTTAAGAAAGATGATTAAAATACATTGACGGACATCGGACATATAAAATATATAATAATAAATACTTTTTGTGATATCATATCGTTTGATTCACTTAATGTATTTTGATAAACTTTTCACTGACGGCTAGTCCCATTATTTAGCTACACATTGGCGTAGCAAAGCGCCAATACACGGAATAAAATAAAAAGCTATATTTTCTATAGAAGTTTAAACTATGACAAGGGTTTTTCAGATATTGCTAAGTAATTATACACCGACGAATATAAAGGTCAGTTTTCTGCATTTCCTTTTCTTTATTTATCTTTTTGTTTATAACAGTTTTAAAGTTATACCACTTTTTCCAGAACATTACATTTTTGCTTATGGCGAACTTACACAAATATGTGTATACATGATGCAACAAAAATGTACGTAAAATACCATAAAAGGCTACTAATGAAAATATGATTTAGCTAGCAAAACGACCTAAATAAGTAAGTTACTTCTTGAATTGTCTTGTAATTTCAGTTATATTTTAAATACATGAAACACATACTTGAAACAACGTTTTCTTTTTTTGTAAGTATTCCAAACGATATAATCTATAACTTATCAACAAAAATATTAAATTAAATAATATAAAAGTTTATAAAAACAATAAAAAAATATAAAAAGAGTCATGAACGATTTAATAGCGTGTTGACGCCTCCTCTTCATCTTTACATCGCCTGGCCATGCTTGAGATTGAATTATTTATCTTTTCTTAGTCAATTAATGGCCACTCTTCCATAGAATACTACTGCTTTGAAAAAACCGGTGTGGCAGTTTAAACTTTTGTTAATGAAAAATAAAGCTTTGCTGCGCCAATGTGTAGCTAAAAAATGGGGCTATCCATCAGTGACTCGTTTCGTATGTCTGTCAGTGCATTTATTCCTTTATCTACAAGACTGTGTGTTATTATTATTTAAAATGAACATAACCAATTTCAAAATAAGGTTTTCCTGTCTATTTCAGACAGTAAAAATGATTGCCGTAAAGTTCCGTATAGGCTGACACCCATTATGCAAAGATATATATCTACGACCTTTAACTGATCTACCACTTAGCTGGCATAGGTAACAATTAGTCAAAATTTAGAAACGTTAGATATAGAATAATCATATCACGATTTTAATATGTAAATACGACGTCAAAATTATAACGACCTATTCTTCTTCCTACTTATGGTCAATACTTTTCCTTATTTCATGCCCGGTGTTTTTGGCTGTGCCAAGTACACGGATTTTTAGCCGAATTCTCATTAGACTACTTTGCCTTGAACTAACATTGAATTGTAAATATTGTCAAACTTTTAAGCCATATCATTTTCAGCGATCGATTATTACATATAACGCAACTGGCGAGTCGTACCACTATGAGTTATGCATTCAAATTCGTTACTACGAATAACATGACAAGGCAAAGTAGATAAAGTAAAACATTTAAATTGTCTGCTTATTTGAAAACTGCAGTATTTTGCGTATACATTTTAAATGTTAAAAATATTTGTTGTAATATGGTCATTTTGTAGCTTGACCCCCATGAATGTTAAGTAGCATAAAAACATAAATTGGTATTTAAAAATACTGAGAAATCCTACTATCATACTTGTAGATATAACAATGGCTAAGAAGTTATAGGTCTTTGTTTAGATAAAAATCTGAGATTAAAAATTAGAACAAATGTAATTACAAGCACCTTCGAATAAAAACGCATATAGAGTATTAATACAAAAGCAATCACATCCGCTATAATTCGCTTCTTAATTTTAATGTTCATTACTTGCTTTAATTATATAAATTGCAAATGCAATTTCCAACTTTATTGTTATATGCACAATGTCACTCACTATATTGATGAAAAAAATGGCCGTATTGAACTAGCAGTTATTTTTATAGGACTAGCTTCAATCAGCATAATCGAAAATATTATTTGAAACAGGACATATAGTTTAAATAGTTTTAAGTTCAAGACTTGAGCTTTAACATTGAGGGTGTTTTAATTGCATTATTCTGTCAAAAAATATATAATATATATACGCATAATATATATTTGTGCATAATTGTTCCCATTTATTTCGAAAAATCTCGATCTACACCTCTAAAAATTTTTAGTTGCCTCAATAGCCTACAATATAAATAAATTAAAACTGGATTGTCATTTTTGTATAAAACAAAATAATAAAAGATTTTTTAAAATAAAAAATCTCAACAAGGGGATATTTTCACAAAGTTTAATATGGGATCAGTCAAGATTTTCATTTACGTCCAGTAACATTTTAGCATTCAATTATTACATTTTTAAAATAGCTTAATTGCAGAGCATAAATACCTATATTTAACTTTCGATTTTAATATTTAAGGGCTACTAAAGAATGGATCGATGTTTCTTCAGATAAACAAATTCTTATATGCACAAACATAGAAATATGTGGGATTTATTTAAAGGTTACCCTGAGTTTGTATTTATTGCAACATTAAAATAAAAAACAAACTGTTGTGTAACGACAATAAATAATTTAGAGAACTATATATTAATGTAAAAATCCTTGTAACGGAAAAATTACTGTAGGGATGTACGTTAAATTAATTGTAAAATAATTATGGCTTAAGGGATATTGTGCAATATTGTTTTGGCTCTAACGTACGAAGTTAGCCGCTATTATTTACTAATAGTGACTAATATTCTAAAATTGTTATTTTTATACGTATTAGAATCTTATAGACACTAAGCTTTTGACATATCTGTTTAATGTTTTTTCTAATATTTACTTATATAACATGATTGAAATTTAACTATCATTAACAAATGTTTATTGGTTAATGTAACTGTCAATAAAGGGATTATTTTAATAATAGTTGTTTTATTTTAGACGTACGTGCTACGTGAAATTACTTACCATACCGTCATCGCATATACTCCAGCATTTCGGCATTGCCCAAGAGTTTCTCGTCTAGATGGCATCGCTAGATATGTTGCCGAAACTACTTATATTAATGTTTGCTATTTTAATCGAAATGTCACATACTGCGTAAAATTATAAGCATATTATGCATAATATACTTTATGCTTAAATTCAATTATTATTGTTCTCGAGAATCATGACTTTTGAAAATTTACGTTTTAAATATCTTAAGATTGCCTAACGGTTTATGTTTTATTTAAAATATGTTAGATTTGAAATTTTCTATTACTTTTCTTCTGACATCAAGTTTCAGTTTAGCCGCTAAGTAGTCAAAAACTGGAAAATATATTGCAGCATAAGTTAAGTCAGAAGAAAGGTTTTTAAAAACTTATACTGGAAAGCTTTACTCTAAATTAAATATCTTAAAGTCTACAGCATCTCAAAATTTCTAAAATGTAAATTTTCAGTAGTTGTACCTTCAGGATGTCATAGTCTTTCTGAAGCAGGACAGGGATGATCCCGTCTTTGCCGGAGGATGTGTAGAGCTTAAATCAATTGATTAACCATTTTGTTGTATTGTTATTGAAGATTTTTCCTGCCAATCTTTTGTACCTCCCGTTCGAGCTCTGGAACCCTTCGTTGTGAGGATTAATCTGGTTCTGGGTATCTTCTACGATTTGTGATCCAGGGAAGTGAGTCTGTAACAGTACCTCCAAACTTTCCTTCTGATCGTTGCAGTATTCTCCGTTTGACTTTTTTAATAGGCCTATACCGTTTGAATAAATTTTGATGTGTAAACATCTTACGCGGCGGTATGAGGGTAAATTTCGGCAAATGGGACGGAAATGTGGGGACGGAATGTGTAAACCGATGTGGCATTGAAGAGCAAGCAATCCAGGACGGCCGCGATTGCAACGACTCAAATGGCGCCTCTAAAAAGCTAGCCGCTAGGGCGGTATTAGATTTTAATTATATTATATTGGCAGTGTATTTGGATCCATAGCACAGCTTATTTTTAATAGACGGTTGAATCTAAAATGAATTTTCGCTTCAAAATCCGCGACAAATTCGTCCTAAAAAGTCCGGAAATTTCGGATGTTTATACAATTTTGTCATTTAAAATCGTTTTAAAACGGGTTTTAGATGCCAAAAAAGCATGTTTTAAATTAAACGAACTATCAAAAGTATTATTCAGATACTCAGACATTTAAAACAACATTGAGTCATGGCCCTCTTCTAAAATTTGTATTTGGTTATTGACTTTCCCAAATCAAAAATGCCGCCCCAAGATGACTAGCTAGTACCCAGATAGCACAGATGTGTCCTAAATATAGCCCAAGTATATCTCGTAGGATATCCATGTATGTCCCGCGTATGTATGTTACCGGCTTACGCTATCCATAGTCCATCGCAGGGATATCTGATGTGACTAATTCGGAAATCCCTTAGATATCCGCAGATATATCCCTGGGATATATGGCATTATCTATGGTACATGCATAGGACATCGGAAGGATGTCCTAATAAAGCAACTTTTTGGATTCTATATTAAATATAATATACTAAGGATGTATTGTTTTGGTCATGGACCATCAATAAACCATCATTAGGATATCCTGTAGCAAAAACGGAAATTTCCAGTATATTGCTAACATACGTCTTATGGATATAAAATCTCGGCGATGCGCATGCCATGCACATAACGGTGTTTGTAATAAATAAATTGTTATTATTATAATTTAAATTTTTTTATATGTACGAAATTGAACATATTACACCAAGGTTTAATGACTAACAGCAGCTAAGTATCTACCTTAAAGAAATAAAAAATGTGTCACATATCACCAATATTAGTCGCAAACTTTCTCTGTGATCTGTCCTGGCGTTCCTTATGCTAGTTTTACACTGACAATTTAAATTGATCAATTTATTTGCAAATTTCTTTAGCAAATTTTTGTTAGCTTAACTTCGCTTTACACCGGAAGCGCTTTGAACTTAAGGCCGATTCATAAACTTGACGTTCCGACTGCCGATGCCGTTTGCGGTGACCGTTCTAAATTAAAAACATAGAAATGCATAAGACCATTCATATTTGCCGTTATCTCTACCGGCCGCCGGTGGTGCCGTTGAACATAAACCAATTTTATCTTTTTCCGGACGACGGTCGTAGCAACGGTCGTAGAATGTTTTAAGGGCCAATCAAATGCGTTTTAATCTGTCACGTGATATTAAGGACCTGCGTCTTGGTCTCGTTTTGTCGTGTTTGTTTTGACGCATTTTAATGGCTGCATACGAACAGAAAATAAGCCTTAATGCACCTAATAAATACTTCTGGCCATCATAGTTGTCCATTCTAATACAATTTAAGGTTATTAACAACAACAATTAGGCTAAATTTATAGGTTAAATTTGTTTATGTTTTTGACGGACGACGCACGACACAACGGCAAGTTTATGAAAGGTAATTTTTGTGGCTACGACCGGCAGTCGGTAAACGTCAATCCCGTCGGCAAACGGAATACTCACCGTCAAGTTTATGAATCCCCCTTTATTCACAACACAAACGACAATGAAAAACTCTCTACCAACCTAACAATATTTTTTTAGAATATTAAGGTTATGTTTTTATTTATGTTATCATATCTATTCTGTGATAAAATTAATAAAAACTCACCTTGTCTTTTGCACAGCTCATTTTAAATATAAGTTGAATAAAAGAAAGGCTCAGGCATCAACAAAAACAAATCATAATATCGGATTCGGACAAATAACCTCACTTTAATATCTTGCATGTGTCTTTTCATTAGGTTGCCACACTGACTTGTCGCAATAATTGACGGAAAATTAGAACATGCTGTAATCCGTCAATAAATTGAGAAAGAATTTGGTCAAGTTAAATTGTCGTCAAGTTGGCATTTTACATTATCAATAATTGTTGGTAAAGCGACTTGATCAATCAATTGGCCAATAAATTGTCAGTGTAAAACCGGCATTAGCTCTTTTGAGCCACGCGACGATCGATTTCTCGCACAAATATATGGGTCTTTTTGTTCCACTGTCAACTACAAATTTCTGTCCTACCAAAACGCACTGGAATGTAGTAAAAATACAATGATATTTTGTAGTTTTGGTTTATGTATCTTTATAATTCTAATTCAGGATCAACCACCTATCAATCCCGTCATACGAATGCGAGAATTGCGAGACGAGAACTACGAACTGTCAACTGTCACTGGTGAAATGTCGAAAAGATAACTTTTGACAATTGACCGCAACATCATTGCCGCCGACTATTTTGGCTTTTCACAAATAGACATGAGCGTACGAGCTGTTTTCATGCAATTTTACGACATATATTTTTTTATTTTAACCCAGATTTTCTGTTTGTAAAATAAACTCGGAATTTCCAATTAATATTAAAGTTTTTTAATAAATAAATATACAAGACTTACATAACTGGAAACTATTTTTACACTCTGAATCTCGTATTAAAATGGATAAACGGATATCCGTAAAAGAGAACGTACTTAAATGCGTTATTACTGGGATATTCCATGTATGTTGGAAAAGTATATACAACGTATTTAAGGAATTGTATAGCCGACAGATATCCGTAAGAATACGTATCTAATAAGCTATTACTGGGATGTTCCGAGTATATTGCAAAAGTATATACACCGTATTTAAGGAATTGTATGTACCAAGGATGTATCTTCAATGTCCCGGGACATGCGACATAAATAGGATATGAACGGGATGTCCTGCGTATATCGTGTGCTATCTGGGTAGTGAATAAGCTGTGTCCATAGGTTGATGTTATTCCTGATGGCATTAGATTTTCGTGTCGAATTTGTGCAGTGAATCGATCCACTCCTATTGAAGCTGCCAGTAAGTATTATTAAAGAATCCTAACTAATATTATAAATGCGAATGTGTTTGTTTGTTTCTTACGCTTTCACGCATAACCTTATACTCAACCGATCATCATGAATTTTTTTACAGATATTTTCAAGAGTATAGTAAAGGACACTTTTAGCTTATACCCGCCGCGCCGTCTCGCTTGCGTTCATTTTTACGGTTAGTCTTAATCCTATTTTTTATTTTGTTGAGGTTATATTTGTAAAAAGTTTTTTCTTGATTTTGGGCATGCCTTGGGTTAGTTTATTTATTTATTTATTTATTTGCACTTAACAGAGCCTTACAGAAATGCAATTATCCTATTACTAAGTACAAGTTGCAATAGCTAGTTCACAAAAAATTCAGACAGTCTATTCTTTAGTTCCCAATAAGTAATATTGAAAATGTCTATATGATTTTGGGCGCTATTATAGATTGTATACATGTTGTACAAGGGTAAATGACTATTGTTATGGGCTACGTCTGGCAAGTAGAAGGTAATTGGATGTCTAGTTACATAAGATGGGACATTCAAACAAACTCTAGACAACAACTTTTCATCGTCTAGGAGGCCATTCATGGTTTGATACAAGTATATTACATAACATTTCCTTCGCTTTTCAAGAAATTCAAGATCATACTTGTCGCAAAGTTGACTAATTGGCAGGCGACGATCATATATACCAGTTTCTCTATAATTAATATAACGAATCATTTTGGATACTCTGACATAAGACACATATAATTGCTTTAAACATTTTCGATCTGTAAATTCTCTAGCATTTCGAACAATAAATCCATACATTCTACATGCCTTGTCGGCTACATCTTTTATGTGAGAATTGAACATCAATCTAGAGTCAAAAAGTGCTCCTAGATCTCTGATCTCACTCAATCTTTGCAACAGAACATTCGACATCGTATATTGGTATACTATTGGACTTCTCTTTCTAGTGAAAGACAAAACGTTACACTTTTTTGCATTAAAAGTTTTTGTTCGTTGCGTCCCTGTAGCGAGCGAAGCGAGCGAAGGGCTCTGCGTGAAGTATACTTACTATTAGACATTCTAATGCAAACGTTACAAATGTATACATTAAACAACGCACGTCAGGCGGTATCTGTGACGGGAATGTGTTTTGCACGCTGTCTGTACCCGTTAGCGTAAAACGTGTTCGTTCTAACGCCAGAATATAGGCAACCAATTCCAAATAAGGGGTTGCCTATATCAGGCGTCACGCGGCCTAAGGTGGTATTAGATTTTCATGTCGATGTTGTCGATATAGAATATGTTTACACATCAGTGTCTCGAGTACTAGCAGACTCGCTCAAGCTGGGGCTAATTCGTCTTTGCCCTCGCAGAATTGTCTCCATGATCTCCTTTTAGATATTCTAAGTTCTTTGTTGTACTCTGTGAGAGCTGTTCTACTAGTAATTTTTGCCAGGTTGAACAGCTTTCTGGCATCGCGCTTAAGCGACTCAGTTCTCCGTTTCACCAAGGCATGTCTGTGCGGATTACCTTTTGTAGTGTAATGAAATTAATCAGTTGGGCGTCAATTTGTAATGAAAGCTAGCTCAGTCGCCAATTAGTAGCGGAAGTTAATTTATTTAATTAAGTATAGCATTGTGCGCCATTTTGTATTCATGCGACTCGTTTTAATTTTTCTTAGGGGGTGGATTAACTGAAATTTGTTCCTAGAGACAATGCGAACTGAATATGAATACTTAAATATCAATAACTATAAAGATAAGAATATCAGAAATTTGCCCTTTTAATTCGTGTCTCACAGACCTCAATCTTGCGACAAATTAAACAAAGGAATTCAAACAACAATATATTAATTTTACAATTAATTTACAAATATGAGTGATGGTATCATGTGAAATGAAAACTATCAATATAATTAAATCACAAATATAATTGATGAAATTATTTGAAATAAAGTTTATGAATAAATTTACTTAGTGATAAGAATTGAAATTAAAAGATTAAAAAAATTTTAATTATAACAGATAGTTGGTCTTTACAAGAGATTTATCTTCTGACTGACTGATACTTAACTTCGTGCAGTTGTTCTGTAACCATGCGATCGTATTGGGACCTCCCCTGAAACAGCTTCTGCCTGTTCCCAAGTTCAATTGAGTTAGCGTTATCAAGGACTTATAGGTAATCCATGCGATTATTCCCACCAATTTGCATGGTACAGCTGTCGTCGGCGTCTCAAATCAGTCGTAACATGAAAGAAGAAATAGACAAGTCTTAGACCAACGTATACTGCTAATTAACTAATATTCAGGGACATATCATGTGAACATCAGTGACACTGCTGAACATGAGGAAGTAATCAACAATTTGAAAATTTACTGGTTAAAGCAGATATAATCCAAACCTTGAATTACATTTTTAAGTTAAGCAAAAATTATAAATAACTACTGTTGCTCAAGATATCCTTTTTCTTTACTTTAAGATATGAAATTCAAAAGAAATTATGACTGAAATTTAAAATTCAAAAGAAAATTATGGAATTACGTTCCAATTCAGTGACTCTTGGCAAATCCAAATAAAAGATAACTTGAATTTAATGATAAATAGAAAAATAGAGGTACAACCTCTCTATAAACTAGTCTTATAACTCCAAATAAGCAATTTCTATTACTTTTTATTTCGGCCCTTGGCACATAAACAATAATTGAGCGCAATTACGCCTCAATTAATTAAAGATAAAGATAAGATAATCACTATCTCGCATCGAGATAGAGATTTAGATAAAAGATAAAAAACCAGATAAATTTACACATGTGAGATTAACCTCCCATAAATGCAAATTAATGCCGGTACATCAGTGTTGGGACGAGATAGGGTGAGTGCTAATAATTATGTGCTTGATGTAACAAATAAACTGAGAATTTAATTAAATCAGCCTGGAAAGAAAAATTAAACCACAATACTATGAGGAAAAATTCGGAGAAATTCTACTGAAAATTCAATTTACTACCTTTGCAGGAATATATTAAATTCACTCGGAGAATTCCCCAAATAATACTGTTCAATTTGAATGGGAATACGTAAAATAATGTGCGTGACCGCTAAACGATGAAATAATTACGTTCTCTCTGTAAATTTGGACTAACCCTCCTTCAAATTACATGGATTTGACTAATGAGAGACGCAATTATTCACCAACAAATCGGTATCCTAACCCAAAGGTCACGACAAAAATTAAGATTATTGAAGCTGTAAGCTAATTAAAAGTGTAATATAAAAATGCTAAATTCTTTCTTTAGCCAAATACGATTAAGCGAATCAGAAACAATTATTAACTATGTATTTAAAAATTAAAAAATTAGTGAAATATATTGCAAGATGAATGAATTATTTCAAGATTAAAAATTAGCACTTACTCGTCAAGCGTCGTCACAAAGGCACACGATCTCGCTTTCAAAATTTTAAGACGTTCCTCAAATTATGCTTTCCGATGTTTTATTAATTGGATAATTTATATCATGTGACTACCACATTAGGTCACGTAGCGTCAGGCCAAAGAAATACCCAATTTATACTAAATATAAACATCTATGGTAAATGAAATTCATAAATTGTAGGTATTAAATAGCGTACTGCGCTCCCCAATTACCAACCACACGAGATAAGCCCATTCACGAATAGATGTCACTATTAAATATAGTAATCTACAGTGAAACAAATCCACAAATTGTAGGTATAAAATAGCGTACTTGTGCTTCTAAATAATTACTTGCACGAAATATATCCATTCGCGAATAGATGTCACTGGCGACTCAAATCCCAAACATCGAATATCATTCGTAATTGAACTGAATTTAGTGGAGCGGAATAAGCTTATATTCCGTTAGAGTAGAACGGGACAGCTGTTTTCGTAGGAGTTGCTGATTGCATTAATTAAACTGTTAGATGTTGTATGTAGTTCTTCAACGGTGTTTGGGTCGCTAGGGACTTCATCTGTTCAGGGTAATTAAAATAAGACTTTAAATGCTGGTGTCAGAACTCGAAAAGGGGAAAAGTTTAAATTCAACTAGCTCACCCTGTATAAAGGGCATCATCATTTGTAAATTGGCATCTTGTACAGTCTTTTATGTAGATTCTCGTCAAGTGATCAGCTTTTCAATAAAAAAGTATCTTTCTCGAAATGTCAAAATCTTAATTTTCTTGACCTATAAATCGATGTTTTTGCACTTTACCTTAAAAGTCCATTTCTCCGATAAATTCAAAATAGGGAAAGCATCTGTGTTTTTCTTCTACCCTATCGAACTTGCGTCTCGATTTTTTCGATCCTTCTTTCAGTATTATTGTCCCCTTTTTCAAAAATATACTCGCTCAAAAAATACTACACATTTTCCGATTCTTGCCAAGAGTTCGAAAGTGCGTCAAAAAGAATGTGCCCAGATAATTTCATCAAGATTAATAAATATGTTCGACGGTTATCGTGCATCGAAGCAAAATTTAAAAAAAAATTATCCGTCGACAGCCGCCAAGATATGCCTAAAAACATGCCAAACCTTAAATGTCTACTTTATGTCGTTTTCAAGAAAAATGCTCCAACGTCAGTGTATCGTAAACAATGGAATTCGAGCATGTTTTTCGCAAAATATATTTAGATTATTTAAAACAAAGCAAAACAAATAGGGCGTTTAAAATATACATATTTGACGTTATATTGCCGACTGCAGAAAAATGCAGATATTTGGACGATTTTATCAAAAAAATAATGCATTATTTTCTTCATCTACCTACACACAGTAACAAGGCAAATAATAATTGTATATACAGTGAAATGTTGAACTTGATCCCACTTTTAAATATTTGAAAGACTCGACAATTATTTACTCTAAGCGAATCAAATAGAAGGTACAATGATACTTTACAAGTTTGGACAACCCACTCGGGCTCCACTCAAAATATCGATTTGCTAAGATTATTAGTTATCCCTGAACACTAGCTCTCGGACTACTGGAAAGAAAATTATTTGGACCCTATTGCTGAATAACTGGCTGCATATCCTGAAATAGATTTTAGAGTCTACGTCACTAGTCTGAATCTAGTATAGGATTGAGGTTAGAAAAATGTAAACAAAAATTTGAATTCTCGAATTCTCCTCCAAAGAGTTGATGTTGATATATTATTAAATTATTTTCTTTCATAATACATTATGTTTTCTGTAAAGATCTTTAGAGTGCATGTATATTGTTTAGTTTGGGCCTTTATGCATATTTTAGTATTTAGCGAAGAAGTATGCTACAAAGAAAAATGCGAAAACAACAAACCAACTTTTCGGTATGCCTATGGTTATATTTTAGCTAATTTCTAAATGATAACGTAGGAACAACAAAGAACACAATCTTGTTGCTTTGATTGTCCCAATTCTAGCTCTGCAGGATCATAATGGTTACCCACAATCTTATTTCTTCAGATTTAAATACTTATGTATTTCATGTACCTTACGTATTTCATGATTTCTAGCAATTCTTTTATTTATGTATTCAAGTCTTAATTTAAATTTATTATGCCTAAAATATGGTCCTCAGCTTTAAAGTTCCTTGATTATATATTATGAAATATATACCTATATGTTCACACTAACAGAGTACATCAAAGACAATAATAATAAAGGTTCTCGCTGGAGTACATGTTTTGACAACAATCGACATTCGACATAAGTAGAAAAGTTACAAAAGTATTTTTAAGCTGATGTACCGATATATAATAAATACTGCTAAAAAAAAATTTAAATGAGGTGGAAACCACTGTGAAATTCGTAGTATGTAGGTATTTCAATAAAAAAGACCCATAATTTTGCATTATTTTAGCAAAGCAATTTCTCCCAATTTAGAATGAAATTTTGCATAATATCGTTCTCAAGCATGTCTTGGTTTTTTTAGTTACCTTTTTTATGAAGTCAATCCTCCAGAAGGTTTCAATCTTAGGAGAGATGTTTATATGAGAATGGCTGTCCTAGCTAATAAACTAAAAACCTCAAAAGATCCAGACTTAAATAGATTTTTACTAGTTTTGCCTCCATGGTCACATCTGGTGCACTGGGAATATAGTGAAGTTCCTGAACATATACCCTGGTCAACATTTTTTGATATCAGCAGTTTACAGAAATTTGCTCCTGTGATAGAATTACATGAATATTTTAGTTGTAAGTTTACTCTATTTTCTATGGTTTTAATAATAAAAAGAGTTTCAAACATCTATTCCAGATTTAAATGTGAATAAATACTCAAAGTGTATAATTGATAAGGTATATATACTTCAGCATTTCGAAGATATGTTCAAAACTGGCAATTTCGAGGAAAAGTGGAGTATAGAAAAATGTCAGAAGCCACCTAAACTAAGATTTTTTCATTATACAAACATTACTTCTAATAATGTTGAGTGTTTGTCTTTTCACGGGCCTGCTACTAAACTCACCAAAGTTTTTAAAGAAGATCAATCAAGGTAATGTTTTAATTTTTAAGAAAATATCTTTGATGAAATGTAGGTAGTATCAAGCATTCATAAAAGTTTTTCTCTTCAGAACAATTTTGTTAGAACATGCAGAAGTAGCACTACATGACATGTTTGGTAATGATGTTTATTGGAAAGCCAGGCGAAGCATGAGGTTTAATATCCAATTAAGAGAAATTGCTACTGAATTCCGGAGAATATATTTAAATTCAACTGATAAAGATGATAATACATTTTTGGCTCCCGATTGGAGGAATGATAAGGTAGGGATTTATTATAAAAGTGAAGCATAAAATAGATGGATGCTAAGTGTTTAATCTTTTATAAAGTGACCAGACGTCCTGCATTGAGCAGGACAGTCAAGCATTCATAGACTCCGTCCAGAGAAAGCAAGCGTCCTGCAAAATGTCCTGCAATTCTCTTTTGTGGTATGCGGTATGCACAAAATGACTACAAAATTAGCTAATTGTTTATTCTCTACTATATTAATGCAAAAATAAGAATCTTAAATATCGTCCTATTACTAATTTTGCCCATTCCTAGATAGTGCGACAAAAACTCAACCCAGTCCAAAATTCGCTTGTCAATGACTACGTTTATCTCGAAAAATCCGGATCCGATCAATTCAGTCGCATCTAGTCAATCTCCGTTTTTGTCACGAAATGAATTATCGGATCTATAAATCTAATTCTTCGATTATATGCAAATAAACACAGACCGACATAGTTAGACAAAGCCAAATAATTTTATTATTTAAAAAATTTCGGGCAAAAGCTCATAAGGGGGGGGGGGGGGGCAATTTTGGATGTTTCTGAAGAATCTGAGCTCATTATTAACTTTTTTAGAAACAATAATTTATAATTTAGCAAACCAAAGACAAACATTATAAAAGTGTGGTTAGATATTGCCGATGCCGATAATCCGAAACAGCTTACAAATTAAATTTCAATCGCGTTTCTGTCCTTAAAAGAAATCACTTCGATCTGGATTAGTCAGTCTAACCCGATTGAAATACCGATCGAATCGGAGGCTTCCATCCGCTAAGAATATCAGGCGCCATCGTTTATGTGGATATTTTCAAGCGGATGAAGCTTCTATCGGATGAATTAGATCTAATCGAGATAAACGTAGTCACTTAACCCGTTATTATTTTTTTGATAAAATGGCGAAGGTGCTAAAACACGACACCACTCCAAAAAAATGTTGCCACTTATTTTGACAATTATGTAACGTCCTGCATTAAGATCTTAGAATTATGGTCACTTTAATCTTTTATTGAAACAATACCATAACATCTAGGTGATACAACAGGATCAAACAATTGCACAAGAAAGGAATTTTCAAAGCCTTTTTCAAAAAGAAATAAAAGTCTGTCCAGTAAAATCAATGTTTCAACAACAGGAGCTAACATAGCTCTAATTAAATAAAATAAGTCCAATTCATCAACTCTATGTTCAAATCTTGTGTAAAGCATATTAATATCGGCTTCTGACATCTGTAAAGGCAAATCTATTCTTTCGGCTGCTCTTCGAACATAGTCGAGAAAATTGGGACTTTCTCTTCTAAATCTACCGACTTGCCTTTCCTTCATGTCTTTTCTTAAACTCTGTGCTATAATAATTTCAAATAAGGCCCTGTAAAACATTGCCTTACTAGGCCTTTCTCTTTTTTCTAAGATTCTATCAATAGATTGTGCTGCAATCATTCTGGCCCCTCGTTCAATCACATACTTTTTCTCTTTTAAAAGATGACTTAGAGGGAATCCTATTTCAGACTTACGAACGTTACTGGTGCCAAATTCTTCAGTTATATGATGGTAGCAACATCCCACATTGCAAATTGTTTTTATATCATCACATTCACTATAGATCTTCAAACAAGTTGGGGTTAAATTTCCACAAGTGTGTAACCCTACTATGCCAATTCTGTGAGATGTTTCTAGGAAAATATTCGAGACAAGCTCTTGGAAATCTACCTTCTCATCAACGAATTTTGTAATTTGTTTGTAAAGTCCTATATTGGTTTCCCTGGTTTTCATGTTGGTGACCACCTCGTTCCAGACTCTTGAAAGTTTATTTGCCCTATCTACAGCTCCATTTGTATTTATTTCTGAAGCATCAACTCCTAAAACTGGAACATTATAATGCAAAGCCAGCATTGAACTAAGATAGCCTTTGCCATCTCCTATATCTATTAAATGGGAAGTATTTGTTAATCTTTGTATGGCAGCTGCTATTCCACTTAATATTTCAACTTCGTGAGACTTCTTTGAGTTCATAAAAATATCCAACTTTAGATGAGATATTTGTTCACATCCTAATTGTCCAAGTTTGTTTTTAAATTGGTCAAATGACATACAAATAGGAGTATTTTTTAAAGTTAATTCCTGGCTCTTCTTAATATATTTGTCTAAACATGGCAAATGGTCAGTGTGTTGATCATAGATAGATTGAATAGTATTTTGGTAACCATAATGTTCAACTTCTTCCCTTATATCTATTGGTACATATCCATAAAAGACATTTTTAGTGAAATAGTCGACCATATGAACATTTGCTAATGGAAGGTGCGTGTCTAAATGCTGCAGCGTCTGCTCAATCTGGTGTATTAATGTATGTTTATTCACTTGTAACATATTTTTCTTTTAAAACGTAATACCTTCTTTTTTAAAATCTGTTTTGATTTTCAGTTGTGTACAAATTTTTTTGTAAAGACCACGAAGCTTATCAATTAGCTCAAATAAATCGGTGGTTTCTGAATTGACCTTAGGAAACTCATCGCAAACTTGTTTAAGGGCTAGTATGTTCTTCACAATTTTTTCTGGAATTTTCGATTCGTGAACATCATCCAGATGGTGTTCTGCAAATGCTTGATAGTATCCTACTTCAGATCCTATTTCAGCACCTCTGTGGTACCCTAAATGATATCCTTCAATGCTCTCTTCACAAGATCCTATTGCAAAACCTTGTTGATAGCCTTCCTCTATAACCTTTTCTTCACTAAACAGAATGTCGTCGAATACATCGTTAATATCCACCTCTTCAATTTTTGCTAGAACAAATATGATTTTATAAAAACGTAACTTTCTTGATATTTGTAACTTCCTAAGTATATAGTTTTACCTGATAAATTATTGGGCATCATACAATAAGATGATAATATATTTTGGTTTTAAAGAGGAAATGTCTTTGTTCGGCAATACGTGCATAACTATGTTTTCGTTATTTGCCCGCGTCACGTGGAGAGTGTCTTTTCTAAAATACCCGTGAAGCCTGGCTCGGGTCTCTCCAGAAATGGAATACGCTGTTGCCAAACTTATGCATTCGTGCCATGTCTTCGAGATGCAATCAGCTTGTCGCAAGAGCCCTCGTGGTCGAGGGGTCTAGATGGTTAGGTCTCAATTCGGCGGCCCGAGTTCAAATCCCGTTGCTTTTTTCTTTTAAGGTTATGTTTTTAAACGGTTTTTTCTTCATTTTGGGTATTTCTTGGGTTAGTTTTGATTAGCACGTGGTTAGTTTCCTTTTCTTGAGCCCCCGTACCAAGCGGAAGGCCATGCGAAAAGTGAAATAAGATCTCAAATATAATAAGTTTGGCAACAGCGTATTCCATTCTTGGATAATGGGGCTAAAATTAGCCGCGTCTCTCGTATTCGTTTACACTAGAGTCTAGCGCTAGCGGAGGACCTTGTTCCACCCTCCGTCCCACCCTTGGCGCCATATTCAAAATTAGAATCGGCATGTTATAATATGTATTGAATGCAGTGGAATGTATTCGCGGAAACACATGCAAGCTGTTGTATATTCATTATAATACGGCCTTCGTTAAATATATCCTGGTTTTTAGTTACATAAAGCAAAATATATCGTAGAAAGTGCTGACAAAGTATGAGCACGTATTGCATAAATTAATATTTCACTTTTCGCATGGCCCTCCGCTCGCTTCGCTCGCTACGGGGGCTCAAAAAAAGGAAACTAACCAAGTGCTAACCAAAACTAACCCAAAACATACCCAAAATCAAGAAATATAACCTTAAAAAGGAACCGACGGGATTTGAACCCGGGTCGCCGAAGTGAAGGCTAACCATCCAGACCCCTAGACCATATGCGGACTTACACACAACTGGTTACATCGCGAAGACATGGAAGTCAAATGTAAGGGTGGAAGTGATGGTCGAGGTCCTTCGCTAGCGCTAGACTCTGATTTCGTTTATAGCCCTCCATATTCTTGGCACTGGCCGAATGGGAAAAAACTTGAGATTGTTTACTTATAAAGACAATGGCAGAGGTGACAGCCTGTCAAGCGACTTTGTATGCGCATGTCCAAGCACAATATAATAATTGTCAAAATCAAAATATCATCAGCCGATTTCTGGTGATCAGATGTCATTGTCATTATCTTGAAATATTTTTCTCCCGTTACTTAGTATTATCAGAGTATAACAAACCAACTGTTATACTCTGGTATTATTGTTGTCAACGGAGCAGAGTCAGATAGAAAAAACAACTGAAAGGAGGGGCAACAATAAGCGTCGGCATCTTTCATCTTGGTGCACCCGTTTTTGGTCGCATTGACTCTACTCCGTTGATAACAATACCACTAAGTAGCGGGAGAAAAATATTTTTTTTACTACTAACATGATAAATCACCATTATTTACTCCATTCCTCAAATGAGAAGTAACATTTCTCACCCTAGGTAAATAATAATATTAAAAAAAACCTAGGTCAATAATGAAACGGAAACGGAAGATATCAAAATGTCAAACTTGTTAGTTTGACAACTAGTTGTCATTTCGGATTATTTGAAAAATGAGTAGTAAATGATTAATTTCAAAATCTAATCAATTCAAATAATGATAAGGATTGTATCAGTGCTATTAGTAAAAAAATTATATACAGTATGACTCACTTTTCATGACTCCTCATAATATTCTTATTAATAATGCGATTTTGTCAAAATTTAGATGGAGAGAAGGTACTGTGTATGTATGGAGCTGTCAGGAGATTATTAGCGTTTTTTGGCGTGTACCACGGTTAACTACAAGTAATACTGAAGTAAGTGCCAAGCGAGCACCCCACCACAAATTGTACTGTCTGCTTCTGTCTTCGCCAAAATACCGTAGTTCGATCTTGCATTGCTAGAAAAGAATATAGATATTTTGCATATTTATTTGAAAATGATCAGTTTGATCAGTGTAGAACGTTTACTCATATTTTTAATGACAGAATGGTGGCCTCTGGAGATAAGCAAACTAATGGTTGAAAAATGATGATGTAATAGTGACGTCACGAAACTTCCCCTCACTTACCACAATTAAATTAATCCTCGTGAAAACAAAGTAGTATCCTGTAGTATGCCGTGGTTAATTGTAGTTAGCTCACGAAAAAACGCTTCTTGTTACGATAGCTGTCAGTTAGACAACTGAACTTCCAGGCTACTTGATATTTCGAACTATTTGAAAAATAAGTAGAAAATGACTAATATAAAAATCAAATCGAATCCAATATGGTAATATATCAGTGTTAGTAGTAAAAAAAATTCTATATATACCTCGGTTGAGAAGGCCATTATTAACCTCGCACATTATATCCTTCGGCGCTCCGCGCCTCAGGATATAAAAGTGCTCGGTAAATAATGGCATACTTCTCAACCTAGGTATATAATATACTATTTTTTACTACTAACATGATAAATCACCATTATTTACTCCATTCCTCAAATGAGAAGTAACATTTCTCACCCTAGGTAAATAATAATATTAAAAAAAACCTAGGTCAATAATGAAACGGAAACGGAAAATGTCAAAATGTCAAACTTGTTAGTTTGACAACTAGTTGTCATTTCGGATTATTTGAAAAATGAGTAGGAAATGATTAATTTCAAAATCTAATCAATTCAAATAATGATAAGGATTGTATCAGTGCTATTAGTAAAAAAATTATATACGGTATGACTCACTTTTCATGACTCCCTATAATATTCTTATTAATAATGCGATTTTGTCAAAATTTAGATGGAAAGAAGGTACTTGTATGTATGGAGCTGTCAGGAGATTGTTACGATATCTGTCAATTAGACAACTGAACTTCCAGGCTACTTGATATTTCGAACTATTTGAAAAATCAGTAGAAAATGACTAATATAAAAATCAAATCGAATCAAATATGGTAATATATCAGTGTTAGTAGTAAAAAAAAATTCTATATATACTTCGGTTGAGAAGGCCATTATTAACCTCGCACATTATATCCTTCGGCGCTACGCACCTCAGGCTATAAAAGTGCTCGGTAAATAATGGCTTACTTCTCAACCTAGGTATATAATATACTATTAAGCTAATGACAATGACATCTGATCACCTGAAAACGGCTGATGGTGTTTTGATTTTGACAATTATACCCTTTGTGCTTGGACATGCGCATACAAAATCGATTGACAGGCTGTCGTCTCTCCTTTATAGTTCTGTCCTCTCTGCCAGAATCAAGGTCACCAAAAACGGGAACACTAACAAAATGTGCCGGGCTTATTGTCGCCTCTCCTTTTAGCTTTTTTTTATCTCTGGCACTGGTTGAGGGTATGAGGGTTAGCAATTCATTGGACGGTAAATAGTATACCACACGCTTTTTTCATGATAACAATTTTAGTTAGTTTCGGTTGATTGCGCCCGGGAGCGAGCGCAGAGCCATGCATGAAGTGAAATATTAGACATTCACATAAAACGTTTTTTCATGCTTCACATTCTAAAATAGTAAACAAACGCTCAATGCCGGTATACTACACTACACCAGAGACAACAAATATTGTTGTCTCTGCACGCATATATTTTATTCTTAAAGATCCTGACGAGTCCTACAGCCATACGGCACTATGCTATATTAGTCGCTTCTGATTGGTGAATTAACGTCATTTTCACTTTATCTGCAGTCCAGTCGGTTTATTCCAGCAGGTCTGGATGGTCTAGTGATCAGATTCTGTGTTTGTAATACGGACTGCCCGCGTTCAGTTCCCATCGGGGGCAATGCATGTTTCTTTATTTTTTTAAGGTTATGTTTGTGTCTTTTTATAAATTTGGGTTAGTTTTGTTTGGTCGCGCCCCGGAGCGAGCGATGCGAGCTACCCTAGTGACGTTAACCCACCAATCAGAAGCGACTAATATAGCATAGTGCCGTAGGACTGTAGGGGATCGTATTAGGCGTGCATCACAATGTTTACATAAACACATTTCTGACAAATAGATGTCTTTATGGTCCAGGGAATTGCTTGGTTAAATGCTGTGTTTCTGATACGGCGGCCGATTCCAGTGGCAAGACGTGCTTTTTTTAAAGGTTATATGTTTGTAAAACGTTCTTTTCTTAATTTTGGGCACAGCCGACAAGGTGACTGTGCCTTGGATTAATTTTGTTTGGTTACGCTCCGGAGCGAACCAGTGGCGGCTCGCGGCTTTGAAAAGTGGGGGAAGAGCTTCCGACATCGACAGAAGGAACAGCGCGCGAAAAATTTTTGGGGTCCACGCCCAAACTGCCAAAATTTGTTAATAATTATTACCGGTATTTTTTAGGTAAATCATCAAAAAATAAAATATATTCATATTATATTAGCAACAAATCATTTTGTTGCTAATACAAATGTCTACGAATAACACATTAAAACTAGAATATATAGAAAATATCTCTTGTATAATACTATAATGGATCAACCGTTGAATGTAAATAAAAAATAATTCCAAGAATTCACGGCGGAATGTCCCCCTAATAAACTCGCTATAAATTAAACAACGTGCTTTCGCGTTGATCTGAGAATGGAAGTGCTACACGCCAGCTCTTCCAATCATTGCAAACCAAACAAATGTACGACCATTACGACGTCATCGTTGTCATGGCAACGAACTAGTTGCGCTTATACTTTTGATGACTCGACGGCTCTCGAGCGATATCTCTTCCGTAAAGGTCTACACAAATGATAATGAAATTGCCACTGCTATCGGCGCGTACGCGAAAAGAAATAGACATTTTCATGTGGGTTCACCTCTGTTCTATTCGATAGTGAAGTTAACGGGCAATGTGCAGGTGGCGAGATTCTTGTTCTTGTTTGATGAAGCTTTGATTTTAATATTTGAAAATAATTGAATTATTAGTTATTAGAGGGGTAATGGGAAACAGATTATTCCTAAACTAAGAACATTTTATCATTGAATCTTAAAATATATTATTTTACTGATGAATGAATTAATTGTATTTCTTTAAATTACATTTTCTTGAGGAAGTCGCACTTCCCCTACTTCCGCTGAATAGCCGCCACTGGAGCGAACGGAGGCATTGCATGAAGTGAAAAAAAACTCAAATGTAAACATTGTAATGCGCACGCAGCCCAGGACTCGTTAGACGAGAGGCTAAAATACAAGTTAGGTTCCATGATTTAATTGGTCGTGCCTACGATTGATCAGATGAACGTGCGGTGGTATTTTTAAATAGGGAAGATTTTTTTGTATTTAAGATAACGTACCTATTTATTTTGTTATTTTTATAGAGAGCAGGAAAAGGGCTGAGGTTGCCAACTCCAAGATTTCATAAATCGGGATGTTGCACATAAAAAATCGGGACATTCCTAATAAAATCGGGACCTAAAGTAAAGAGTTGAAAGTTTGCTGTGCACAACATCAGTTTTGAATCCAGGAAGGATTTTTTAATGAGAATATAGAATATAGTCAAGAATAAATTTTATTCGAATTTAAAAGAAAGTCACAATAGAACATTGTAAAGAAAAAAATAATCGAATATAGAATAGAATATCTTAAAATACCTAGTATGTACCTACATTGAAAACATAACATAACATTATTATTGAGCAAGGCTACTTCTTGTAAATTCTAATTCTGTGTAGATAACATATTACAAAGGAAATTTATTCCTATGCAAAGTAAAAAAAAGCGTATGCACTATGTGCGCATATCAGAAGTGAAACTTCTTAAACTGAAACGCCCTAGCCTCGAATTTGGTTAAAAAGTGACAAAAAGGGAACGCCTAAAGGAGAAAGAAACTATTCTTCATAAAAGTTTCGGTTATGTCTTGGTAATAGAGCAAACCCCATATTTTTTTATCTTGTAAACTAACAAAGATATCACGATAATTAAACGCCCTAGCCTTATACATATCTTAACGGGTTTGGTTAAATAGTATTTTTTTTAAATATAACACTCAATTAACAAAAAGGGAAGGCCTAAATGAAAAAAAACTGTTCTTCATAAGTTTCGCTTATGTCTTGACAAGGTAATAAAGGAAATCCCATATTTTTATCTTGTAAACTAACAAATATATCACAATAACAACATTCTCATATTTTTCTTCGGCCAGGTCGTGTCGCTCATCGTGTATCGCCCGTCGTGTTCGCCAGCTGTGTATCGCGACCTTTAAATTTTACTCCCGGCGCGCGTTAAGAAGTTTCACTTCAATAACATTTTGTTTTGTAATAACTGAGAACTAACAACTAAAAAATATATTCTATTGCGTTATTTTAAAGGAGTATTTTTTTGGCTTTTTGCCGAAGTCAGCTTTGATTTATTGCTAATCGCGTGCTTGTAAAATTCTCTACAAGTCTGTGTAAAATTAAGTTTTATTTGTAACTCACTTTTAATATAGCTCAAGTTTCTTTTTATATAAGGAGTGAATATAAAACGGGTGTATCTTGTATCTGTTTGTCGTTTTTGCGGGCAAACTTGATTCTCCATCGAAAATCGGGACATTTGGCGTCCCGCCATAGGTCTTGGCGGGACGTAATAAAATGGCCCCAAAAATCGGGACGGTTGGCAACCCTACACGAAATAGGTTAATAGTCTGATTGCCTTGTATCACCAAAATTGACCTAAAGTAATAAAATCACTACAGTCTAGAGCTAGCGTTTGTTTGTTTACATCCCGGATCCCAGAAATCTCTTTTTCGCATGGCCCTCCGCTCGCTTCGCTCGCTACGGGGGCTCAATAAAAGGAAACTAACCAAGTGCTAACCCAAGCCATACCCAAAATCAAGAAAAAAACTGTTTAGAAATACAACCTTAAAAAAAAGGGCGGGATTTGAACCCGAGTCGCCGAAGTGAAGGTTAACCAGCCAGACCCCTAACCATCAGCGGACTTACAAGCGACTGGTTGCATCACGAAGACATGAAAGTCAACGGACAGCGGGATCCGGGATGTCAACAAACAAACGCTAGCTGTAGATCTCCTATAAAAACCATTGAATTGAACTAATTATGGTTGTACCGTATTTTTATGGTGGCTTTTATGATTCACCACAGTAGAACTGATAATAAACCTTCTTATAATAATAATAATCATAATAATAATAATAATTAGGCGGGAGGAAGAGGTATCTTTGACCTCGTGCAACTCTGCGCACAACAGATTCTGTCCCTACGAAAGTACTTCTTTAAAAATAATAATAACAATCACTTCCAAGCTATCATTGACGCCGACATCAAACTTACACCATTAAACCTTAGCGACCGCGAATACTTACCGTATCCAAATATATCTACTAACAAACAAAAGCAAAGGGAACTTCTGAGTATGCAACTTCATGAAAGATTTCAAAACGACCTCCGAAGAGAGACGGTTGATAAAAACGCATCGCTCCAATGGCTAAAAAATGGTGTGGTCTTTCCTGAGACGGAGGGGTTTATGCTGAGTATCCAAGATAATGTTGTTAATACTAGAAAGCATCGTAAATACATATTAAAAGAAAATATTGACTCTGACAAATGCAGGAAGTGCAACTATAACACGGAAACGATTGTATCTCCGCCTGTCAATGCTTAGCAACCAATAAATATCTGAAAAGGCATAACAAAGTGTCAGCCATAGTTTATCAAGAACTCCTTAAAACGCATAACATTGCACAGGACGGCAAAACTCCTGACTACAAACTGCAACCCCCACCACTAATAGAGAACGAAAGTGTTAAGATATATTGGGACAAAACACTTCTAACGGATAGAATCACTAAATACAACAGACCAGACATTACAATCGTAAACAAAAAGGAAAAAACAGCTTATCTGATAGACATACTAACCCAAACTAACCCAATAACGACAATATGGACACAAAAATAGCAGAAAAAATACCTAGCGCTGTGTAGGAAAATTAAAGGACTGTGGAAACTGGAGAGGGTGGAAGTCGTACTGCTAATTATCAGCGCCATGGGACTCTTACTTAAAAACCTAAAGGAAAATCTATTAAAATTGAACATTCCTGAAAATACTTACCATCTAATGCAGAAATCTGTCATCCTGGAAACTACACGTATTGTCCGGTCGTTTCTCGAAAGGTGACCCCAGGCCTGCATCTTGCCGTTAAGGCCGATGCATGCCTGTACACAAGAACCGATAAATATCGAGGAAGCAAAAATAATAATAATAATATCCTTTATTACAAGCAAAACACCATAGAAATGAGAAAGCAACGTCAACGTATGGGCATCTTGCATGGGTATGTTAACCATGGAATTACTCGAACTCGAAATAGCTATTTAAAATAAATAAAGTTTAAAAAATAACAAACCAATGACATATTTGATATACAAATAGAACACAGAAAATTATATTATAACACAATAATTAACATTTAGGAAGGGAGCAAAAAAGAAAAAAAAAAGTTTTACCAACCGGTTGGCATAATCGTTGATTGAAGAACAAATAGATCCGCAAACTTACGGGTGAAAACGTTGACACCAAAAATGTCCAGCTCTTACGCCAAGTCCTAGGTGAGCGAATTACAGTCGACGCGAACGCGAAGCGCTGCCGTACGAAAAGTTAATATAGTCGCACGGCATCGCCACTGATTCGCGTTCGCGTTCGCTGCAAATCGCTCACGTAGGACCGGGCGTTACACGGAGAAGCGCATTAACGCGCGAAGTGCGGACATATTTCCATTATCGCCATGTAAGAGCAGGACATTTTTGGTGTCACGTTTTTACCCGTAAGCTTGTGGATCTTTTTTTACTCCAATCAACGGCATAATGCATGTACTTAGAAATTAAAAGCAATAGCACATGTAAATGTAGGTATAGAACATGCGATTCTAATAGTCAAACGTATATGAATAAAATTGTTTCTGTTTTAAGTTATTTTTGATACGTTTTTCAATGCCCACGCACCTTTCTTAACTTAATTTCTTCTGTTGGTTTCCTTGCATCACTAACACAGGCTAGTAATACAAATATTTTTAGCCAAAAAGGAGCGCAAAGGGTGGCCCCTATATAGCAGTACATCTTAGAAGACGTGATTTTTTAAGGGGTAGGCCAAATCAAGTTCCAGATTTACAAAGCGTTTCAGAACAAATAGCCGATAAATTGGAAGAACTAAAACTTGGTAAAGTATTCATTGCAACAGATGCACCTGAAAATGGTAATTAATGTATTTTGTTCTATTATGCTGACATAACTTGAATTATTGCCTTGCCCTTAGTCATAAGCATCAATAGATCGTTAAAAATTAAAATAAAAATGCGAGCAGTGTCATTCTAAAAAGCTTGGGCTTGGTTTCTAGCCAATGAAAAGGAAAAGCAGCTACGATTGCATGACTGAGTCGAAGAACTTTTTCTGAAAAATATTTCAATTAGGTACACCTACATTTAATTAATCTTAAACTTTTAGAGTATAACGAGCTGCAGACAAGACTTGAGCCGAAATATGAGGTCTACAGATATAATCCAAAGGAAGAAGTATATAAATATTCTGCAGGTCGTACAGCAATTATAGACCAAATAATTTGTTCTTATGCAAGATATTTCATTGGAACTAGTGATAGTACGTTTTCGTTCAGGATACAAGAGGAACGAGAAATATTAGGATTCCCTACAAACGTCACGTTTAATGTATTATGTAAGGAAAGAAATAATTGTAGCAAACCTTCTGCATGGAAAATTGTATATTAAATAATTTCTAAAATAAAGTTACAATAAAGTAAAAGGTGTATCTAATTATATTTTGCAAAATATACAAATATTCTTTTGGCAAAGTATAAAGCTTTATCTACGAATTCAAAGAACATATAATAAGTGTCACTGACAAAATGGTACCTATTAAATGCTTGAGGGACTCTTGAAAAACAAGTGAACAAATGTGTTCAGGTTCAATGTATGATGAATGATGTTGCATTTGAACTATCCAGATAAGTTTGGATTCGCAGTTAAAATACATGGCTCATCCTCCGACCACATATCCGGCGACAAGGCATTTTGAATAGCATTTTGTCTAATATAATATTTGATTTATTGGGATGTAGATTTTTATATTATACATGGTTTTGAGTTTTTATTTCCAAATAATCACAGTACTAAGCTTATGTAGATAAAACCAGATACTGCCGCTGCTACTCTATCATAGAGATTTTGTTTACTTTTGGTAGTTAGATATGTTTGAAAGCAAATTTTGTTGAAATAAGAGACATAGTTGTTATCCTCCTTATATAATGATTCCAATATGACATGGTAACGGGAAAAAGTGCTGTAAATGAAATAATTATAGCCAATATTTAACAGAAATAAAATCATGTTAAATTTAATTCAGGACTAAATATGTTTATTAAATAGTCCAAAATGATTCTAGTATGTAGAATATTATTATAAGTGTATATTTTCGAAAACAGCTACTCAATACGAAAATTAACTAATCAATAATATAAATTTGCTGCATAATAATTGGAGGAATACAAAGAATAAAACATATACAAATAAAATGGAAAACAATAATAAAAACTAGTAACAACAGTTATTAATTATTCAAAGTAACATGCTGATGCATTGGAGATAATGATCATTTTTGCCGAACTTTGTTACAACTTACTCTGTCTTACAAGAGAATGAGGCAATATAAAATTAATTTGAAATTACCTATGTATGTATATAGCTTTCAAATTTTTACATATAAAATGACAAATTAACATCTTTATTTAAAAATTGTTTCTGGTTTTCTCGGTATCGTGCATATAAATTAAAACTATAAATATGAAATACAGTGAGTGATATATAGTAAAACAAAATTGGAAATAAGCATATTAGAAACATACATATATTCATTGAACTTTACCAATAAGAAAAAATCTTGTTAAGAGAGTAATCTCATTTCTAGTGTCATCAAATCAAAATTATAATCGAATAAAACGCTTCAACGTATTATTTCTTCTCTTATTTTATCTGTTTATGTATATGGCTTCAAAGACCATAAAACCGAATATCTTAAAAGCAATGTACATTGATTTTAAATTGTTTATATATCTACCATTATTAAATGCCACCTACCCTCTAAGAATTCTTTTTTCTATAGATTTTACTATTCGTAATACACTGGTTTCACTAAATTTCAATTTCTTTATAGATAAGGCCATCCTCGGGGGAATCTAAACGAGTCTTAATGTGCTCTAAGCTGTTGTTAAAGTGCTTTGTAATTTGTTCGGTTTCATCTGAGCTTTCCAAGTTGGGAAGTTCTTCTTTAATTTTTTTAATAACCTAAAACCCACAAAAACAACTGGCATTAGAGGCCAGTCAAAATAGTGTTCAACTGAAAAAGCCCGACATGAAGGTATGCGGTTTGGACCAACTTAAAATCCGGCCTGTTACCCTTCGGTTAGTGATTAAAAACATTTTTTAGACAACTCTTTGTAATCAAACTTTGTATTAAACACTAGCAACTATGAGCATAGTTTTCTTTTACAATAATTTCCAGATGTTTGTGCCATAAAATATGTGTATAATAAAACCTTAAGTGCTATCTGCAAGTTTTAATCGTGCTTAAATATGGGATGAATCACTAACACTTTTCGTTCTTACCTGATTTAAAATCTCTATGTTTACTTGATCATTGCCCTTCTCGAAAAAGTAGATATAGTGGTTTAACAGTTCCACAAATAGTTGCACTTGAACACTCACATCCATACACTGTTGTGCTATTCTTAAACCTTTTTTGAGACATTCCACTACCCTAGAATAGGAGCCTTATTAATTACATATGTTAATCTGCAAAATATTAGGGTAATCTATTGACTTAAATCTGGTTTAAATCCAGGAACTCAATTTGTTTAGAATCATAGGAAATATTTTCCGACAATAGGATATAAATTACGTCATGCTGAACTAAAGTCCGTTCAAGTCTATTGCGCTGTTACGTCATATCATTCCATCTTTCTTTATGCAATGAACGTATGTACTAAATTGGTCCGTCAAATTGGAATCTTTGACATCGATTTGCGTCAATGTCAGAATATCATAACGAAAATAACAGATTTAATTCATTTATTGATTTATTGCTAGTAGGTTTGTGTTTTACGCTAATAATTGCTAATAAAAATCGTTTTGAGATGCCCCACCGGTTCAGTGAGAAAGAGCAAGCTTTAATTTTAAAATTAGTGCATTATTTCACATGTGAAAAGATGCTGTAAGTAATATTTATTTTCTATTTATTTGATAATACTAAAAAATGATATCTCTAGAAAAAATGTATTTTTGATGTGTAAACATCTTACGTGGCGATATGAGGACAAATCTCGGCAAATGAGACGGAAATGCGCAAACCAATTCTACTGCCAGGGCGATATTATATACAATTTTGCCTTTTAAAATCGTTTTTAAACGGATTTTAGACGATAAAAAGTATATTATTATTTTAAATTAAACGAACTGTCAAAAGAGTATTATTCAGATGCCCAGACGTTTAAAACAATAGCCGCGTTCGTTTTCGTCATCTTTTTCCTCGATTTGCTCCAACATTTTGACAGGCACGTGACTTGGGTTTTCCTTTTAAATACACAGAACTCGTGACTGTCCAATTTTCAGAGCAAGTCGAGGAAAAATATGACAAAAACGAACTCGGCTAATATTGTCATAAGTATGTAAAATTGATAAAAACGGAACGTGCTCCGGAATAGAAAACAGGTACAGAGACATCTTTTGGCTAGTGTAAAAAATAACGTACGAGTCTATCTAAGACGTACGGATCTTTTCTTTTGACGTCAGAAATTCTGACGTAACAGCGCAATAGCCTTGAATGGACTTTAAATACAGCTCGACTATTCTAGCTTGGCCGGTTAAACTTGAATGCACGATAGCAAAGCTCCTCCTTACTACAATTGCAGTTTCTAAGTAGGGAACTCGTGTAGCAGCTTGTCTTATGTCACTTAAACAACGACCCTATCCCATTTCGAGCATTTCATCGGGCAAACTGCACTCCAGAGTTGTAAGTATTGTTTACTATGTTAATTGTACATTCCTGTGCGATGCTTTAGTTTTTACCTTTTTCCATCATGAGTTTCTTCTCTATTGCTTGATAAACTTTTGCCACTCCAAAACAGATGGCTACACGTAGCGACACCTCTACACTGATCAGGTTTCTTCAAGAGTTTACTAGCAGCTAAAATAATCCAAACAGATTAAAATAGCAGGACTTGTTTAATTTAGAACAAATTAAAGGAATAAGGAATGAAGTTATGCACAATGGTGATTTGTGTGTCATGAGAGAAAAATATTTTCTTATTCAAGTATATGGCAATATTTGCCAACAATGTGTTTTATTTAACCAAAAGTTACCACATTCTTTAAATTTACAATACAATGTCCTCAAAAATTGAGGTTAAATTTAAATAGTTTTTAAAATCATGTCACTAGACCCCCCTTCATAAAAATAGTACAAGATGTTGATACAAACTTGCCTTGTTTTCTTCTGTTTAAAAGCTAGTAGTGCACCTTCAACTATAACACAAGATCATTCTTGCTTATTTTACTAAGCCCCCTTTATGCTACGGAGATTTTAACAGCAGTAAACCAAATAGTGCAAGCTTTACAAAAATTAATATTAATCAGGTTTATTATTATTTTTTTAATGCTATCTCTTAAGTATAGATATAATATGAAAACTCCAACTCCCAAAGTTTGATATTTTACTTACCCAGAGCACACTGAGTCCTGAGAGGATCGGAATTTTCTTCTGAAAAGCAACTGATCTGTTCCAATGTGCCTACAATTAAAGTGATAGCGGCCAGTTGAGCCTTGGAATCAGAAATTTCATCCTCATATAGGGAAAAAGCTTGTGACATGAATTCATAAGCAACAGTTTCATGGTTTTCAAAACCTGAAAACAACATGATTATATTGATAATAAACATTGATATTGTGTTCCATGCTACATTTTTAAGAGTAGCAACCAGGCAAACTGATGGTTGATTTTTACATTTCATAAACTTGGATTGTCAAATTGTCATAATTTTCTATATTCAAGTGGCCCATTGACTTGTATGACTCGTTAAAATGTGGAAAACATCAATATCCCAATAAATAAAAACCATAAAAGGCTCTTACTATTTACTTTTTTTTTCCGACGTGTATATTTTTTGAAAAGGGGTGATTTGGGGTTGTTCTAGCGCCGATAAAGTCGAGAGGATCGAAATCGCCGGGAAAATGAGCATTTGAGAATTTGTTAGATATGGGCAACAGTGTAAAAAACTTTAAAAATTTGCTTACGCTAAAAATACAATCAATGAAGAACATGTTACTCAAATAACTTCTGAGTCTAGAACCCTAATTGATTATGTGATGGCGGATCAAGAATGTGGTAAAAATGGCTCTATAATTACAGTAGAGGACAACGCACTCTCGGATCACATGAAGCTGTTATTTAGCATTAAAATTAATGTAAAAGTTTATAAACCGAAAATAACATATGAAACCAAACGTGTAGATTACATGAAGATTCACTCAAATAATAAATAACAACATACAAACATTCCAAGAGCTAATTGATTTAATTAATATATGCAGACAGGAGGCTGAATATGTAGAAGTAGTTCGTTGTCAATAACAAATGGAATTAACAGTGACATTTTAAATTTAATTAACGATAGAGACAAGTTGTATAAAAAGCAAAAAAAGGTTTCCTAGAAGTGACGTATTTGCAAGTGAATAGTATTTGCAATATGAACAAAATAACAAATAAAATTAAATCACTTAAAAGTCAATATTTTAGAAATAAATGGTTTGAGTGCGGAACTGACCCAAAAAAGCAATGGCGTTTCATTAACAGTTTAATTAAAGGCAAAAAAGTACAACAAGCATTTAAACTTTAGTGGTAAATAACATAATAATAGAAAATCAGATAGATATAACAAATGAAACGAAGAAACATTTTTGTACTGTAGGTAAAAATATTGTTAGAGAATTAGACTCTGAAATAAATAAATTAGGATATGAAACCCGTCAAAACATCAAGTCTAGGGACATCTACTGCGAAAATACCTTATTTTTAGAGCTCAGCACTGAAAAGCAAGTTGCGAATATTATATTAAATCTTTCGTACAATTCGTGATATACTTAATCTAAAAAATGAGATAATCCCAATTCTAACCAAACTGATAAATATTTAAGTCGGGTCCTAAATCCTGTATGAGCAACTATCGCCCCATTACTATAATAAGTGTTTTTGCAAAGATTCTTGAAACCGTAATAAAAAATAGAATGATCCTTTATAAGTAAATATATAGTAATATATACCCATGAACGAATTCCGATATGGGTTCATCAAGTAGAGTAACACTCTTAGCGCAACTGTTGATCTAACAGATACCATCTCATCAAAGTTAGATATGGGTAAAATAGTTGTTGCAGTATTTGTGGATCTCCAAAAAGCATTTGATATAGATGATATAGATACATTATTAGGCAAACTATGAGTATATAAAATGGAATTTAGGAACAAAATGTATAATATTAAGTCATATTTATCGAATAGAAAACAATATGTGAAACTAGATTCCTATATAAGTGATACCGAAACAAATGAGTGCGGCATACCCCAAGGTTCGGTCCTTGGACCCCTATTTTATTCCCTTTATGTATTGAATTTGCAATGTGCTGGATTGGTCGCTAAATACTATACATTTGCAGATGATAACGTATTAATGTATGATTTTAAAAATGAAACTGAAATAGAAAATATAGTGAATTTAGATCTTAGTAGGTATACAGACTGGCTCTTGAGTAATAAATTAAAAATTAACGTAAGTAAAACAAAATATATGCTATTTACACAAAAAAATAAATCTGTAACATTGCCAAATTTAAAAATAAATAACATAAAAATAGAGCATGTGGTAAAAATAAAATATTTAGGATTAACAATAGATAATCTGCTTAGTTGGTCAGAACATATAAATTATATATCTGATAAATTACTTCCGATGATGAGTGCCTTATATAAAAACAGAAACTGTCTCTCGTATAAAAGCAAGCAGAAGCAATGTTTATAATGCCTTTATTTGATCCCCGTATGGGGTACATGTGGGACTATAAACTACAGTTCGATACAAGTATTGCAAAACAAAATACGAAAAGTTATATTTAATTATGATCCACTGACTCATACTGTAGACCTATATGCGAATTTGTGAGTATGGCAATTACATAAGGTATTAAAATTTGAACAGAGTAAACTTATCTAGGATAATAAATAAAACTCAAAAATCAAATATTAACATAATATTTTCAAGGGATATCTATAGCCACAATACTATTGACAATAATATCAGAAGTAATAGAGGATTAAATAATCCTATATATCAGCATAAACCTAACTACTCCGAATAGACGCTCAGTTAAACGGTATTTGGACTCTCGCTTGCCCAACCGAGCGTCCAAAGCTCGATTTCGGCTCGCTTACTTTTGCTACTCGGTATGAGATGGCGCGCAATTCGACGGTAAAATCATGCATTATTGCCGGTTGTCTTAAAACAAATCTGAGTTTGGGGAATATTTATGATTTAATGCGTTTCATCATAAACCTAACTATGGTTGGGTTTATGGTTTTATAACGAAAACGTTTGAATTAGAAAATAAAATATATCTCTTTTACGTATGTAATAATTATTATGAACATATTATGAAACATTAATTATTTAAATACAAAACCGATTTTTAAAAGACGTATAATAATACGTCTGTAAGTAGGTAGGTACCCATTAAATTAATTTAGGCGAAATAAAATGGGATTTTTTAGTAAATTACTATGAATATGTAACGATAGAAAATATCAAATACATCTTTACAATTTATGTATGAAGTAGGATATACATCAATATGTACTAGTTGGTTGACACGAAATTGAATTGTCAGTATGTAGGTAAGTATAATAATTCAATTAAAAAAATCACTAAATAGACGAAAATTTATGACTTTTGCCTTATCGTCGTCAACATCTCTATCAGATTATCATTTATTCTTTCGTTGAATCCTAACTAAAGAAACATTTTAATAATACCGCATTACAAGGGAAAAATTAAATATTTTTACCTGAATTATGGAAATATAAATTATTCCCTGCATTTCCCTAAAAAATCATACGTTTTTTTTTTTAAATTGGATATTTAAGGTGGACTAAAAATAAGCAATTTTTTAAATTCCGCATTTCAAGAAGAAAATTTTATATTTTTTACTTATTGAGGCATTACAGATTACTCGTTAAATTCTCAGAATATGTAAAACAAAGTGTAGGTATGAGTCCTGAGGTAAGCGGCGCATTGTAACAAGAGCGAAAACCCTGAAGTAAAAAAAAACAAGATTGCTCTAAAAAAAGGAAATAAACATTAAATTAAATCACACCCATCAATTTATTACATTTTACAATCAATATAATAAAAGAGCTTGTCCTGGGATTTAGCTGTGTTAATTTATTTTATGAAATACATAAAAAAGATTGTTAGAATTACTTTTGTCAAGATCAATTTCCAGGTTTGGTATTATTTAATTAAGTTCCATTTTTTTTTGTTTTTAGATCATATAAATAAAAACTTATTTTTAAACAATTTTTTACTAAACATAATAATAAGGATATTGTATTTTTTTCAAACATTTATTACGTCATATGTTTTGAACGAAAAAAGATATTGAGATGCGGTTTGAATTATGTTGTAGAAAATTTTATTGAGAAAAAGATACTTTATCTGAAATATTTCATTTTGATAGGAACTGTATTATACAGCGGTTGGAATAAGACATTGCAAAAAATTCGAAAATTCAATCGGACCGAGAATTTTAATGCGTAAATCGAACTTTTTGTTTTATGCATCAGTTTAATTGCCTAGTTAATTAGAAAAAACAAGTTTGTCAGATTTTTGACATCTGTCATGTTTTCCAGATACACTTGTTTTTTTTTTTATTTTGGCCAATTAATTTATTAAATGACTAAAGATTTTTAAACGACGAGGCAACTTAACATTTGGTTGCCTTGGTTACATTTTTATTGATGTCTTATAATCACTACACCATTTTGTAGGAGTTTATTACAGCAAAAAAAAATATTTGTTGTTTTCCGAAACTTTGTGATATTCATACTTTTGCAAAACAACGAAGAATTTTCTTCTTGTGGTGTAATAAATTTCTACACAGAATGATTATTTTTTAGTTAAGTGCGTATTGGTGAACTTTTTCATGAAAAAAAGCCTGTATAAACATGGGTCTGGAAATGCATTGTTTTTTAGATGCTGGGTGTTAAATTTTGTTATTAATATCTCCGCCCTGACCTATACTCAGATATTTTTAGCCTTTTTTGGACACTAATTTAAGACAAGCGATGGCAAATTTTCTTAAAATATTTTGTGGAATTTGAAACAAAAAAAAAATAAAAACAACTTGCTTATTGCAAGAGCCAAGAACATATAATAAAAAGGTATTAATTTTTTTTCTCGAAAGCGATGTCAGATAGGAACAAAATTATAGCAGCAAAAAAAGTTGTATTTTTAGTTGCTTCATTTAATAAAAATTACAAAAAGTTAGTGGCGTACATTTCTCGAACAAAAATAATTGGAAAGATGCCCCCGAGGCATAATAAATTTAATAATTTTATTCGTGATGGCTAAAATAGACTTTTATCACCAAAAATAGACCTGCCAAATTTCAAAAAAGTCCTTTTAAGAATATTTATACTATTTAAAAAAAAAACCGTTTTTTTTAACACCCCATGTTTAGATGAACTTTCTTTCATGAAATTACTTTAGGAATGCGCCCTTAAATTTAATAAGTTGAGAGTGAAAGCTGTGTGCATGTACGAAACATACTAAATGAAACACTCTTTGTATTCCATACATAAAATTTTAATTCAAAAGGACCTCTAAATTAGCGTAACAGAGCGCTTTCGGCCGGTGTCATCATCAGTGTTACCTGGAAAGTGAGTAAAAGACCCACCCAGTAGTGGAGAACAGTGAATGCTGTCGAATTTTGGGTTAAGAAATTAAAATTTGCAATCGGCATTGTTATGTACAGGGTCATTCATTATATTTTGACACCCACCTGCAGCCGTAATTAAAGGTAATACAAAAAAAAACTTAAATTCAAAAGTTGTATGGTTTTTAATATATTATCTTTTAGAAATATCAAAAAAATGCCTGTCAAATGTCAACAAACCGCATAACCTTAATTTTTTTAAATGGAATACCCTGTATATTATTGCATATTTGGAATGTGCGAAAAAGTGTAGACATTTTTCATGAATAATGTCCTATACCTATCTCTAACGGTTTTTGAAATATTGACAGTTGAAAGTCGACCATTTATCAAGTTTGACAGCTTGTAAAATCTAAACGGCTAAAGATAGTACAAAACGGTTTGCATTTTCCTATATTGGTTTTTCATAAGCTATCGTATGACACTAACTTTTTATTTAACCAGAGGTTAAATTTATCCGGGATTTTTTAACCTCTGGTTAAATCTAAAGTTAGTGTCATGCGATGGCTTATGAAAAACCAATACAGGAATGTGCAAACCGTTTTGTTCTATCTTTAGCAGTTTAGATTTTACAAGCTGTCAAACTTGGTAAATGGTCGATTTTCAACTGTCAATATTTCAAAAACCGTTAGAGATAGGTATAGGACATTATTCATGAAATATGTCTAGCCTTTTTCGCACAATCCAAATATGCAATCATATACAGGGCGATTTTTTACATTTGACAGGCAATTTTTTTCTTTTGATATTTCTAAAAGATAATATATTAAAAACCATACAACTTTTGAATTTAAGTTTTTTTTGTATTACCTTTAATTACGGCTGCAGGTGGGTGTCAAAATATAATGAATAACCCTGTACATTATGGCATGAATAAAATTGTATTTTGGGTTTTAAATTTGAATTTTGAATTCTGAATTGGTTAAGATATAAAAGTTGTTAATTAAAAATTGTAAATTAAGCCTGATGAGTTTTTGTGTGATTTTTTTTGTTATTTAAATTTTAGTCGCTCGTCATTATCGTTTTCACAATTTGCCTAGCGAGCTTTTAGAAAACTCGTTACAAATTGGATGAAATAGCATTTTCGAAACATATCTACACTGGGATTTATATTCCATCCACCATGTTGCCTAATAGTCAAAAATAAATTTTCCAGGAAGTTCTGATTTAATCTGTTAGTTAAAAGAAAAACCGATTTTTTTTTTATTTCTCCGATTCAAATAAGACATGTATTGCATTGATGGTTTGAATCATACCATCAAAACAGGACGGCCTTTCTGTTTTTAATTTTGAAAAATATCTAAGCCTTTTTTAAAAGCTTGGAATATTATGGTATTTTTGTCTGACAAAGCACAACCGTAAGGATTTTTTGAATAGACCCGTTTACTATTTAAAGAATGAAATAAATGATTCATATCTTCCAAAAAATTAGCGGTATGAATGCCATCCGCATGGATTTGCCCGTTTTTGACACCATGTTTTTACCGCTGCGGCAACAGTATGGGACAGAACCTGTAAGGCTAATTTAAAGGACATTTTTTCGAAACCATTTGGGTTAATATGTTTCTGAGAAAGCTTTGGCATGGCTCGTGCCGTATTCGAAGACTGATCTATTGCAAACACTCTTTTAATATGATCAAAACTTATAATGTTCTCGAACAAGGTAAAATTATTCTGTAGAAAGTTATACCGGATATTTTTGAATAAATGAGGTACATCAAATAACCCAAAAATGTTGTGTTTCTGATAAAGGAAAAATGGCGTTTCAGCACTTATTCCTAACAAACTAAAAGCTTTTCTATTGTTTGAATCCTGATCACAAACGATTGCCTTTGGAAGAAATACAACAGCATTTAAATCATCGAGGGCGTACAAAATTGAAGATTTCAATTTTTCGCCTTTTACCGAGGTCCCGGAAACAAAATATGCCAAAGGCAATTTCCATTTGTGATACAGGCCTCGAATAGAAAAAACTAAAACTTGTTTAGCATGTTTCGGAAGACGTCCTAAAGGACCAAGATCCTCGGAACCCTCAATAATTTCTATTTTTTTTTGGAATTTTCCAAATCTTTTTTAATCGACATTTCGGCAAAAGCCAAAATACATTTCCGTTCTTCACTAGACATGGTAGAATATTTTTTTTAAGGTGATTTAAGACAGTTTTGTCGATTCCCGTTTTAAAGATGCATTCTCCAATCCAACCTCTTATACTAGAAACACGGGGGCTGGGGAGAATTAATCCTTGCCGCTTTAAAAAGCGGTAAGCTGAGGGAGATTTATAATAAAAGGAAATCTTTCTCCCGCGCCTTTTACCGCGAAACTGTATCCCCACAACACTTTTTGCTGCTAGTGACAAACAAGCCAGTGCGGTAATGAGCAATGAGGGGACATTGACCTTTTGTCTTTTAATTTTTGTGCTCAATCTGATGTTTTCTCTTAATACTGTAAGCCTGCCGCATTTAATTTGCCTTTTCAAATTTTTTTTTTTTGCTTATCAGTGGTATTTATTTTTTGAGCTGGTCCTTTAAATCGTTTTGGCGTAGAAGGTGCGGAGGAGTTTAATTGATTGCTGTTTTCAAAATCCGTTTCCAAAAAATGCCTTTCGCATACATAATTGCGGTAGATTTCTTCCTTTGGTAAACCACGTAACTTCTGATTTCCTACAATTAAATTAAAGTTATTTATACAGGGTGGTTCCTTAATGACACGCTAATATTTAAGGAGGTGATTCTTGGACCCATTTTAAGAAAAAACTTCATATGAACATAATATGCCCTAAACGTCTTAACTTTTGAGATATATAGAGGTCAACTTTAAAAATAAAATTATTATTAGAAACTTCTGGATTTCTCCTGCGTCGAATTGCTACTAAAAGTCGCAGGAGAAATCCAGAGTTATTTCATCAGTAGCCTGTGGAAGTTTTCATCAGTAGCCCGTGGAAGTTTTCTGGCAAAACTATTATTAGACAAGCAGTGGTACGCCACTGACTTTTCTTAAAATAAAAAATATATATATTTTTGAAATCCTTATTTCTTAAGGAAAAGATTTGATCACTTGATTTTTTTTTAGTCTGACACACGGTTTTCACCTGAAAAAATAAAATCTAATTCTCTACATTGTGATATTCTCATTAACGTAATTGTTATGACCATGAAAGGAACGATTATTGGTTTTTTTTTAAGCGAAAGCCTTGCATCGGGCTTAAAAACACCAACTGATCAAGTTTGTTTAGAAATGTATACGGATTTCAAAAATGGTTTTTATTTTAAGATAAAGGTGCGTACCATTTTTTTTCTTCAAAAATATTCAATGCAAAACTGGTACGGACGCCACTGTACAACAGAAAATACATCTTGATGCCTAAAATTTCATAAAGATATCTACAATAGAATCGCACTTATTATATAAAAAAAATGTTTTTCTTTTTTTAAACTTTACCTCCCTTTGTATCTAAAAGTTAAGTTGTTTAGGGCATACATTCATAAGAAGTTTTTTTCTTACAATGTGTCCAAGACTCAACCTTTTAACACCCTGTATAGTAATGGGCAGTGGCGGCTCGTAGGTATACAGTACGAGTCTCTAACTTTGGAATAAATTGCGTAAAGGAGAGATTTTTTTTCGATAACTAACCTATGCTAGCACACGTCGATTACTATGTGCCGAACTGAAACTTTATTATGCCCTTTAAAAGAATAATAAAAAAGGGCTCTCATTTAAAAAATAGTCGATGACGTCATATCTCAAATTTGAGACACCCGTATGAAACAGCCCGAGGTATTATGCCCACTATTATAGGTTTCGATAAAGTTCTTGATTAATCCCCAGTTTTATTCCTTCAGATTAACTTCAAGGTTCATTGAAAGTTTTATTCTACCACTATTTAAAATCCATTTTTGCAAAGTTCGTCGTTCTTTAGGGGAATTCGAAATAATTTAATCCCGTGATTTCTTCGATTATTATTGCAGTTATAAAAACAACAGGTGATGTCTGACATGTTGAAAACAATAATAATATCAATATATTATAGTCAAAAATAGGAGAATAATAATTAATGTCGTATGAATTGTGAGAGCTCCGCAAACACTTGATCCTGCATATACCGAACTAGTTCCTGCGGAATCCTGCGTTGCTACAATTGCGATTATTTGGAAAATTTAGCTACGCGCGCCATGCAGGGCACCGCGCGTTTTTTGCTGGAGGATCGAGCAAGCACGTAGGTCTTACCTTAGTTCATATGCATCGCGCTGGACCGGCCGCAGTTTTCCGCGAAACATTTTTTGATGAGTAGAAGCAAGATGAAAGAGAGCGTTTCTATTTAATGTTTTTAGTGTTCGGGATCCGGGGTCAGATTTGATAGGTATCTACCTAGGTACCTATACATAATTTTAGATTTCATATATTGTAGTGTAGTAGTAGCATAAACCTAACTACGCCGAATAGTTAGGTTTATGTAGGTTTATGTACAAGATTTTTAATAATTTTACACATCATTAATATAATTATATTATAGGACATGTTATGTTAAGTTCCTATAATAGGTAGCTACGCCTAAATAACTAAAAAAAGTATGTTTATACCTATTATCATACCTATATAGGTACGTACTAACAATAATAACAATACCTAGGTAATTACTAATTGTTACTAAAAAGTAAAAAACCACAAGCTGTAAATAAAAAAACTCCGGTCCTGCAACATTTAAAATCATAGGTAAATAACCGAAATAAAATAGAATCCTCTTTTTATATTTAATTATTATACATAATCTATTTTAAGTACATTTAAATTTGGCAACAGCGCGAGCGGCCCGAGTTCTGAAAGGCGTTTGGCCGTTGTTTGGCAGGCGACGAAATACGATAAAATTTAATTCGTAATAATGGTGGCGCCATTTCTCGATACAATTGTAGCATTTTTCTATAGCCTATGCCCACTGAGCGTCTATTCGGAGTAGTTAGGTTTATGATATCAGGCATCAATAGAATATGATAGTTTACCAGAGAATATAAGAAATATTAAAAATTATGGCAGGTTTGTCAAACACCTAAAATAGTTTATCAATGTGTCTTAGAAATGTTTTGCAACGAAAGTTATTTTTGGAGTTTATAGGAAATAGTACTGGCATTACTAAAATGCAATTATCCTCAATACCAGTGTTCAAAAGCACTGTCTAGAGGAATAAGGATTATGTATATTGTAATTATTGTTATTACTGTATTAATAAATATATTAATAACTCCCTTAGATCATCCCAGTTAGCAGAATTGCAATGCCAGATTTTGCGAGGCAATGGTGGATCCGTCTGTAGAACTGGCAATTCACAAACCGTTGTAATAAGTTTGTGGTCAGAAGTAGCTAATGGCGAACCAACTGTAATTGTGTACTGGTCAGGATTTGTGGTTAGAAAAAGATCCAGGAGGGCGGCGAATTCGCCACTCTCTGAGATTCGAGTTGGTTCGTCTACAAGTTGAATAAGCCCGCAGCTGATGGCAAATGCTTCAGCTTCTCTACCTTCGTTGTCAGTCTTGTTGTGATGTTTGAGCCAGTTGGTGTTGTAGGCATTGAAATCTCGCAGAACGATTATTTCTGCATTGATGTGATCAACCTCTATTGAATCAAAAGTGGTAGCTAGTGTTGTAAAAAAGCTTTGGTAGGCTCTATCGCTCGGAGGGCGATAGAGACAGCATATAAACTTGGTTAATCCCTTGGAGGTGAACTTGAGCCACATGACTTCAAGGTTGTTCGGTTCGAGTGTACACTCGCGGTGACATAAAAGGTCGCTTCGGACAAAAAGGCATATTCCGAAGTTGATGTCTAAATTGGGTGTGTAAGTCGTAACAATGTTTATCCTAGAATAATAGATTATTATTAGTTCCCTACTCTGGAATATGATCGTCCTCTGTAACAAGCTGTAATAATTTTCCTTAGCTTCATTAGAAACGTTTTCTGCTACGAATGAACAGAATATTTTGAAAATTATACGAATTTCAAAATGCCACTTTCAAAGATTACCGAAGTTTACAAATTCCGATTGGACTCGTTCAATTTGTATTGTGTCGTTTCAATGTGTCCATGTGACTAGTTAATGCAGCAGTACTTTGGAAGTCAAAAGCTTTGATAGTTTCACTGTCATCAAGAATCAAGGTTTTGGCACTGATGTCTCATCAAAATTATACTATCTTACATTTCGAAGTATTGACGGACATCCTATGACTGCTGCACTGCACAGTCAATTTTATTATTTACACTTCAAAGTAGCACCTAGTTATATTTAAAATACCTACCTATTTGATCAATAGCTAATGCTCCTTGCAGGAATAATCTCAATGGTAGTTCTGCTAATTCAGCTTTGATCAGAGCTGTGATAGTCTGATGACAAAATTGAAATATTTTGGTACATTTCTTATCCCATTTGTCTTCTTTTAGATTTCTGTATTTGTAAGCAAGCTGATATGCTTGGAATATTAAAGGTGGGAGGGTATATTTAATCCGTAATGGTCCACCTGTTCCCAGTATCTAAAAATACACCAAAATAAATAGGTTCAAATATAAGTATCAGTTTTCTACTAATGTTATATTTTGCCAGATTTCAGTGCCGAAGTTTAAAAAATGTTTGTAAATTGAACACTGCAATAATAAATATACCGTCGGTAAACGAAAACGACTTTGGCCTATTAGCTGTTATGCATATAGGCCAAGTGTATGTTTTATATTTGAAACCTGTTCAGAAAGTAAGATAAATAAATAAATAAATATGTTTGTGTAGAAGAGCACCATGAAGAAAAATGTTGTTTATATCAAAGCCTCTATCCTCGGTTTAAGCATAGAAGGACAAATTCTTGAAAAGCAGTGGTTTAGCCCTGAAAACTTTATAATATATTTCTGAATTTGACAATGGCTTTTAACGAACCTTTTCACATAAGACTGCATCAATATTTTATATCTCAAACTGATTTGATTAAATGTATACATACATATTCTTAAAATTGACCAGTTGTACTATTCTAATTCTTGCCCTTCATCAGACCTCATTATTTTACTTCTGTCTTGTTGGTTCTGTTTAATACTGACTAATTTTGATTTTTCTTCAAATAAAATTGTAATATAATATAAAAATATAAGCAAAAGTTTAGGAATAAGTGCACTTAGTACAATAAATAATTCATTTGTAGCATCTATGGAATAAATTTGGCCACAAAGTAAGTAAATCTTAAACCACTTGCCAACTATCTAAATATTTGACCGCCTTCCTATTATCCCAACAAATAAGCATTTATCTAACCTAAAATACTTTACCTTTCTTGCAACAGTTAAAATAAGATATTGTTCATCAGGAACACTAGATTTAAGTTGATGGATAAATCTGGCCAATAAACACTGGTCTTCGGCCAGTTCTTCCTGATCTACTTCACTAACTAGATTTTCACTTTTCTCAGAAACTAAAGTATTAAGTAGAGTTAAAGCTTGTTCCGTCTCATCAGGCGAAGGGATAATTGTTTCGTTTTCAAGGGCGTTGTTCAAGATGTAGATGCTGAGTGATTTTCGGCCAATATAATCCAGATGCTGCATTAGACCTATTCATATAAAATAGACTTACTAGGTGACCATAAAATCGTTTTGAAGAATGTTAAAGTTTATGATTGAATTAGCAGTGCCCATAGTCAATGTGACAATTAAATGACATTTTCTTGCCAGAAGCTTTCAAGGAAACATTGGTTTAAAATTTATTTTAATTTGTTTGTATTCATTCATTCTTTACATAAAGCCGAACTGATTTGGCAGTCAACTGAGGTTGTTATGTGCATCAGTGATAGCTAAATTACATGTGTAGTTAGTAGCAGACAATAACGTTAAATTTTATTCTATTTTTCAAATAGAAATCTGCAAAAATGTGTAGGTTTAACGTAGAAACATATTTTAATGTGCTACCCTGCAAAATTTATTTCAAAGGTACTCTCAAGGGATTGGAATTTACATATTTAATTTAAAAAATAAATTCTACTACCAATATTTAATCACCGATTCTAAAAAGAGCAATTGTTTAAATAGTTGTTTGTTTATACCTGCATAATGTTTCAATTTAAGGATCACTAAAATGTTGTTGTATGAATCCAGTGGAATTTTCAATAATTTTTGTAGCTCTTTGGCCACAGAAGAGTGATATTCAAGTTGGTCTAAACCAAGGCGTTGGAACATCTAAAAGTGACGTTGTGAATTAAATTAAAGGCTACAACACTCGAGTTATAAAAATATATGAAACGAACCCTTTTATATTTTAGATTACATTTAAAATATGCAGACAATAAAAACACATTTCTTACCTCAACACTAGATAACATAACCTTGTCGATGTAATCAATTCTATCAGGATAACATTTTAAGGCTAAATTGATAAGGGCCACTTGTAGGGCAACCATATCTTCTGGAGGAATATACTGCCTGTTACTAATTATAGATGAAACTTGTTCAGAAAATACCTCAAATAGTTGCACATCTTTCAAAACATTTGCTCCTGAAAAAACACATTTGTTCATTCTTTTTACTGTTTGTTTAACTTTACAATTTCTTCTATATGTTTGGCAGAATAGCCAAGGTATTTCATCCAAAATCCACATGATTTTGCCCTATTGTGAGCGGTCTTAAAACTAATGTTTGGCACCTATGGTCCTATTTACTAAATTTAAATCTAAATGGTATTAGAGATACCTAGATGTATTTTTTATGTACACCACAAACAAATCAACCTTTATTTGGTTGTTTATCACATGTACTGTTTGCTTCGCACATGGCTTATTTAATTAGGATATGTTATGAAATGGGCTTAATAGATTTATTATTCTTTACTTTTTAAAACAAAATTAAATAAATGCAACTTAGCACCAGAGTTCTAAGAGTCCTGAGAACTTTAAATGATTAGCAAAAAGTTGCTTTTTATGCATCATCAATTTTTCTTCTGCTGATGGCTTGATGATAAATGACTACATTCTAAATAATTACAATCCCAACTTAAGAGTTTAGATAAAATGCAAACATTATTTTTATGTTTAAAGGTTAAAGAGTTGCTGAAGCTGAAATGAAATCATACACGATATTACTGTTTTTGATTGACTTTGACCATTACATTCATTACAATACGAGTTTCTGCTCATTAAAAAATACAAACATTTGGAAACTAACGTCCTTACTTTAACCTATTCACCTTAAAATATCTATTATTTCAATCCAGTGGTGTTGTGTGATGCATAAAGACTCAAGGCTTGAAAGGGACCCAAAGGTCCATAGATTCAGAATAAGACTTTGTACATAGGTATAGCCGAGGGGCGGCTCACAAAACTTGTACATCGATTTCGGAAATCGCAGGGATTTCGACAATTTTTAAGTGATTTCGAAAGGATATCGCGAGATTTCGGAAGAAAATATACAGCCATTTTGGGAGTGAGCCGCCTCAGGTAAAAGTAAAGAGACAAAGTATGCGCACAATAAAATATGAAGAAAATGCACTTTCTAAGCTGGCCTTCTGATTTATTTTGGTAAAAAATCGCATTAGTTCGATTTTTGTTTCATTTGGCTTTCTTTTATTAACCCCCAAAAATAAAAAAAACGACATTTAAAACTTATTTATTCTTTGGTTTTTTACATTAATTTTTTTCTCAACTTCATGTTTTTGAAATATTTTTATCTCAAACGGGCCATTGCCCGTCAAATAAATAGGTCCATAAAAATATATTCTTTCGAAACAGTGTGAATCAATAGATTTTTTATTTATTCATTTACTTCCATTGACATGATCACATAATGTTGGAATTGTCACATACAAAGTTAAAAATACATGAAAAACAAAATACAAATGATTAAAATCTAAAACACTACAACTAAGCAAAATTCGATTAATGAATAAAAGGGGTTCTCAGTTAATATGGACTTAAGTTTCCTCTTATAGAGATGGAGAATCCGAATATCCTTAATATTTGAAGGCAGATGATTATAAATTTTAAGGGAAGTGATCCCAGGTCCCTCCTGCACCTGGATCAACTGAGCATCAGGAATGAAAAGCCTTTCAGCATTTCTTGTCATGTAACGATTAATACCCCCGCACTTCGGGAATTCATTAAGATGTTTAAATACATAACAAGCGCATTCAAAAATGTATAAACCAATAACGGTGAGAATTCGTTCTGATTTAAAAGTTTGGCGACAGGAGGCTCTGAATGGTAAGCGGAACATAGTTCTTATTATTCTCTTTTGGCTTATCAAAATTTTATTTATGTTGCTAGAGTTACCCCATGCCAACAGACAATAAGACAAGACTGATTGAACGGTAGCATAATAGAACATTTTAAGGATAGACAGTCAGTCCACCATAATCCAACAATTTCACGGCTTGACTCCTGTCTGACAGGTAGGTCTCTATCCGGTCATATGCCGGCCCCCTAATTCCATAATACGCCAGTTTATTCAATAGTCTCGCATGATTTATGGTATCGAAGGCCTTTGTGAAGTCATAAAAAATCCTAACAGATTTCAGCCCCTCATTGAAATTACCCAGGATTTTCAGGTAAAAGGATAATATGTAGTTGATCGTCCAACTCTGAACCCGAACTGCCTGCAGGTCAATATGCGGAAGGACTCTAAAAAACCCACCAATCTTCCTTGAAAAGCTTCGAGAACACGGACAGCAGGGCGATCGGCTTGTAATTCTCCACCGCAGTCGGGTCCCCCTTCTTATAAACTGGTACTAAAGTTTGTTCAATACAGGTTCAATGTTACGTACAGGGTTATTCATTATAAATGGACACCTCCCTTAACTTGGTTATTTTTAAAGATAGAGAAATAATTTTTTTATCGACTTGTAGGTAATCATCTTAATTTTTTTATTTGTAATAAAAATATTATACAGGGTGGTCCATAAGCAAATGCCAATATAAAATTATTTTTTTTAAATGGAACACCCTGTATATTATTGCATTTTTGGATTCTACTTGATATTCTAAACATATTTTATGTATGATGTTATACCTCTAGATTTAGTAGTTTCACAGCTATAAACGGTTGAAAATCGATACTTTGGCTACTTTTCACTTTGGTAGCAAGAAGGCCATTAAAAATGGAGTAAAATGAATTTCACATTCCTATCTTAACTTTTCAATAGCTATCTGATGGTGCTAACTGATGGTACCTGCCAAGGTACCAGATTTGGTACCCATGGTACCACCTGCCAGTTAGCCCCATCAGATAGCACTTGAAAACTTAAGATAGGAATGTGAAGTTCATTTTACTCCATCTCTAATGATCTTCTTGCTACCAAGGTGAAAAGTAGCCAAAGTACCGATTTTCAACTGTTTATAGCTGTTAAACTACCAACTCTAGAGATGTAACATCATACATAAAATATGCTTAGAATTTTAAGTAGAATCCAAAAATTCAATAATATACAGGGAGTTCCATTTAAAAAAATATAACTTTATATTGGCGTTTGCTTATGGGACACCCTGTATAATATTTTCATAACTAATAAAAAAATTTAGATGATTACCTACAAGTCGATAAAAAAATTATCCCTCTATCTTTAAAAGTAACCAAGTTAAGGGGGGTGTCCATTTATAATGAATAACCCTGTACATCATGACACCAAGCGTATTCTTATGGGATTTGCTGGTGTCATCATTATGACTTAACATTGTACTAGTATTGAACAAACTATATCATCGCCCTTTTCAAGACATCCGGGAAGTAGCCATGTCCGAAGGAACAATTTATAAGGTAGGTCAGAGGAGCCAGAATCTCCCCCGCACAATAACTCATTAGGTTACAGGGAACCTCGTCGACACCGCAAGACCTCTTAATGGCCACAGACCTGAGAATAGTCAAAACTTCATTCTCGGTTAGAGGTGTCAAAAAAATCGTATGGCAGTTGGCACTGTTGGGTAAGGTTGTGCTACCACTTCGCTCTGTACCACTCACATCACGCTTTGCACCATTCACGAGTTGGTCCACCGATTCGATGAAGAAGGTGTTGAAGACATCAGCGATTTCATCCTGTCCCGTCACTTCCTTGCCACAGTGCACAATACGATCGGGAATTGATTTTTTTTTCAAGCTTTATGCTAGTGAGTGAGTTTATAATGTCCCACGCACTTTTACTAATATTAGGTGAAGTTAGCAGTTCATTAGAATAATAAGCCTTTTTGCGACCGTAATATTTTTTTATGTAACTTAGTACTGTCCTTGTAAAGGGCTTTAAGGTTTTCATTATTATTTGAGTATCTTACTCGTCTCAGCTCAACACCCTCACTGATAAGTTCAGGAGTTATCCAAGGATTATGTTTACCCCTTGTAGATTTATTTCGTTTGCTTGGATATGGAAATGACATGTCAAGCAAACTGTAAAAGGATGAAAAAAACTAAGAGAATTTACCCTCTAGATCTAGTTGATGCAATTTAGGTAGCCACTGTTCTTTTGAAAGCAAGTAAATAAAGTTATTTTTATTTTCTCCAGAAAAAAATCTCTTCCTAGAGGGGGGCGCTGTCCTATCAGCACACTCACCGGGCTCAAAGTACAAACCCTGGGCTCTGTGGTCAGAGAAAATTAAATCTAGGGTTATGGCCATGGCAAAAGGTGTATTTGTAAATACATTATCGATCAGGCTGCAGGACCGACCTGCGACTCTAGAAGGATCAAAAAATTATTGCAGAAGTCCATATGAGCTACAAATATTTTTAACATTTAAAACTTCATGACTATTACACTTAAAATCACAGTTAAAATCACCACAAACAAATAAAAATACAACACGCTTACAGAAATGAACTAACATTTTCTCCAAGGCCATATAAAATTCATCAAGGTCAGTTCCAGGGGCTCGATATACACAACAAACTAAAATTCGTGTGTCGGTCGAAGTTTGCAGCAGTGCTGCGGTGTACTCAATTTTTTTTTCAATTGCCAGAACATCATCGAAGACAACGGGGTTGAACTTAGCAAAATTGTCACGCACTAGTACAGCCACGCCACCCACGCGTGAGTCCTGTCTGCAGTAGTATAATGCTAGGTCATAATTGTTTATTTAAAGCAAGAGGCTTCATTATTTGACAACCATGTCTCCGTAACACACAACACTTCTGGGTATACCTCACAATGTAGAAAGAGCTGGAGTTCTGATGATTTCAGGAGAAGATTTCTCGCGTTTAGGTTTCCTAGCCGAGCTCTAGTCTTAGTTGTTATTTGGGCAAGACTTTCACCAGCCTGCTAAGGTTCTGTTGCCAAATTTCCGGGATTGGTTCCGATGCGTATTGTTACCTCGTGGTTCGTGGGGGCGAAAAAAATTCTTGATTAAAATATTATCTGACCAGTTATTCGGGTTGAGTAGTCTGTCTTCAAGTTCCTTGTTGGCATTGACCTTAAAAGATCTGTACTCGCCGGACTTCACATTAATCTTTTCTACCCCAAATCTTATGTCAGGACCAAAATTGTATTTTTAAAATTTCGACAAGGTCGTTCACTTCCAGAGAAACACTGGTTAAAGGAGGAAGAGATGGTGAATATTCCTAACTATGCAACTCTAGCTTCATTCTGCAGATCAACATCATCTCATGGTAACCTATTTTTAAGTGCTGATTCATTCTCACAAATTAACAATTTTAACAACCTGTTGGAGGAAAAGTCTTTCGAATTTACAATTGGTCATTCAAAGACAAACAACTTATATATCATTTGTGTGTATAGGTCTCCTATTTCAGAAGTTTCTGTGTTCCTTCATAAACTAGACATTCTTTTATCTTCAATTCCTACAACTTCATCTGTGATACTTTCAGGAGATTTTAATATAAATTTTATGGATACAAAGTCAGTTGCAACAATTAGGTTGGTTAATCTTTTCAAATGTTTTAATTTACAAATGCACGTCAAAGATCCTACACGCATTTCACAATTTTCATCAACCTTAATATATTATTAAATGAAAAAACCTTTGTATTCCATGCAAAAATTTTAATCCAAAAGGACGTCTAATCAGCGTAA
>MU182412.1:362549-394171 GCA_016904865.1 Pissodes strobi | reverse complement strand
TTACGCTGATTAGACGTCCTTTTGGATTAAAATTTTTGCATGGAATATAAAGGTTTTTTCATTTAGTACATTTCGTACATGCACACAGCCTTCACTCTTCATTCATTAATATATTATGTTTGCTCAAATGGGCTCAACTCCGTTCACTGTTCAGTGTTCAGTGGTTGACGCGGCATTGTCTGATCACAATGCAATTCTGTGCAATTTTAATTCGATTCCTGCACCTAGGCCAAAGGATTTTAGAATGGGGAGAATTTTTGGTAGGCTATGGTAAGTTTTACCAACTATTATGCCTTGGAGCAAATTGGAATAATATTCTTTTATCGAATGATCCAATTAAAGATTTTCATATGATTTTAGTGCAGCTATTTAATAAAGCTTTCCCAATCAGAAAAATTAAGAGAAAGAATAAAAAACCGTGGTTTACCAAAGGCCTTAAAGAATCATCAAAAAATTTACGATCACTTCATTATATAAGAAAATTGACAAATAGTATGCCATTTTATTCTTATTTTAATAAATATAGGTCATTATATAGAAAGCTCACAAGGGAGGCCAAAATTTTATATTACCGGAATCGTTTTATAAATTCGACAAACAGACAAAAAGACAGTTGGTCTATTGTAAATGACATACTCTATAGCACAAGACCTTACAAAGGATATTATTCAAAATTCCAATCCTGTTGCAAACTTGAAAAGCAACGCAAAGGTTGATAATTCTTTTTTCCTTGTGCCGACAGATCTGACTGAATTAAAAGAGGTAATGTCGGGTGTTAAAAAAAGAAGAGTTCTGGGGATGATGGTTTAGCATTGAAAATTTTTCAGGGGCTGCCAGATACGGTTCTTCAGATCTCAGTATTTGCAATAAATTACTCTTGGGAATCAGGAGTTTTCCCTGATTGCCTTAAGCTGGCAAAGGTCATACCTCTTCATAAAGGTGGTGACTTAGAGGATCCATCTAATTTTAGGCCAATTTCACTATTATCCAGTCTCTCTAAAATTATTGAGAAATTGGTAAAAAAACGAATGTCCTCCTTCTTGGATAGACACAGGGTGTTATGCTGTCAACGATTTGGGTTTCAACCAAACTGCAACACAAATGATGCTATCTATGAATTTTTGGAGGGCCTATATTTGGGTATTAATAATGGGGAGGCTGCTGCAGCGGCTTTCTGTGATCGTTCGAAAGCATTTGATTGTGTAAATCATGGAATTCTGCTGCAGAAGCTTTCTCATTATGGGTTTAGGGGAGTAGTCTTGGCATGGCTGAAGTCTTATCTATCAAATCGGAAACAAGAAGTTAGCATTAATTCTACCGAATCTGATGTCTTAGTGAATTCCTGGGGTGTCCCTCAGGGCTCTGTCTTGGGGCCTGGGGCCCTTACTGTTTTTGATTTTCATAAACGACTTGGCCTCCTTGGACATCACAGGTCATTTTACGTTGTTTGCAGATGACACCACAATCTTGTGGCACTGCAAAGATCATCACATCTTGCAGGACACAGTTTTATTCGATCTCATGAAGATGACATCTTGGTGCAATGCGAATCTTCATGTACTTAACTTTGCCAAAACCAATATTGTGTCCTTTAGATCAGACCGACTTTTTAATATTTCTCTCAACAATATTTCTATTGCGAATAAACCCGACTCAAAGTTTCTAGGTTTTAACTGTGGACGGCAAGCTGAGTTTTGAGGGACATGTTGTTGCACTTGGCAAAAAGATTTCTTCTGGTTGCTATGCGGTCAGAGTTACTGCTGGTGAGCTGGGAAAGTCCATGGGAAAAAATTTTTATTATGCCCTTGTGGAACCTAGGATGAGATATGGAATTTGCTTCTGGGGATCGTGTAGCCGTGTAGCCAGTATCTGTTTAATTCAATATTTTTAATTTAAAAACGTGCTATTAGATATTTATGTGGTGGTAGTAGTAGAGATTCTTGTCGACCTCTATTTAAAGCGGAAAGAATTTTAACCGTGTGTTGTTTGTTTATTGTAGAAACAGCATCACTTATTCACAAAAATCGTGAAAAACTGAACACTAGCCATATTGCCCATACAACAAGGCAAATACACAATTTACCTCTTCCCATTCCCCACTCATCTTTAATAAAAAGATCTGTAATCTATGAAAGTATAACGGTATATAACCACATTCCAAATAGTTTAAAGCACTTTCATTTAAAACGTTTCAAAAGAGAAGTTCAGGCATTGCTGGTTGGTAAGGCTTACTATACACTTGACGAATTTTACAGTGATACATATTAATTCTTCAATTCAATAATTGTTTTTTACTGACGAGGATCTATGTACTATTTACATATGTATAAATATTTGTTTGTTTGTTAAGAAAATAGTTTATCCCCGATTTTGTTTTGGTTTTCTTTTCATCCTCTTAGAGTTTTAAATTTTTACATTATATAAATATTTTTTTACTAAGTTTAAGACTTCAGTAATTGTTTATTGGTAGGATTGATAACCTTTGTGTATGCATCTATTTTTGGAATTGACTACTTACTTATTTAATATGTTTCCTATTGGTTATTATTATATATTTAGCTTTATCGACGAGATTTATATCTTTTGATAATAAAGCTTTTTTTGACAGTTTCTGTATCTGTTTCACTGTCGGAATTATCTTTTTGCAAAACGTCTTTTGTCTTTTTCTTGAACACAGTTTTTCAGGTTTTCCCCCCATAGTTGGCGCGGTGTTTCCATCTTTTAATTAACACCAACATATTTGAATCACTTAATACATTTAAATTATTGATAAAGTGGTTAAAATGTGTTAGTTTTAATTAAAAGAATGGAAAATCGGGAAAAAACATTTTTCAATTTGAGGATGAACATCTTGAGAGCGAAACGTCGCCCGATCGAGTTGACTTCAGATTCATGATCCCAAAATCTACCACGATGCCGAATTTCGTCAAGATCGGCGATAGTTTCAGTAAATGGAACATTAAAAATCTATTTTTCGGGAAAAACCGACATAAAACTTTGGATTCATGTTCTGCGACCCAAAAATAAGGAGTATGCAAAAAAATCCGTCCACACACTAATACCAATAATTACCAACAAAAATTTAAGAAATCATTTTTATATCATAAGAAGAAAAAAGGAAAAATCGGTAATAGTACCCATGTTGTTCAAGAATTTCGCCGCGATGCCACTAAGGATTTCGAGAAATCCATTTGGATTTCGAATAAGATTTTGGGATTTCAAAAGGATTTTGGATGCGATTTCGAGATTTCGAAAGGATTTCGGATATGATGTCGGGATTTCGAATCGATTTCCAATGGACCTCAGGATTTCGGAAGTGAATGTACAGCGATTTCGGGAGTGAGTCGCCTCTCGGGTATAGCTAAGGTTATTCAAAACAGTTGTGTCAATTTTCAAAAAATAGAAGCTGATATCCAAAGACTAGAGATGCTTACCTACACCACCAAGGCTATCAGATCTTTGACTGAAGGCAGCAAGTCTCTCCATAAGACTAATGACAATATTCTTCACATTTACACCTTGTTCAAGTTCGGCACAAGATTTTAAGAATGGCGTAAGAGTTTGAATATGAAATTCATCTGGAAATACTTGAATGATACATTCCATAAGATATTCCTGGGCGATGGCATCCTTGCAGCTAACAACCTAATTTAAAATAAATAAAAGGTAAATTTTAATATTTGATTTGATACATTCAATAAGCTATTCTTGACATATGGCATCCCTGCAGCTAACAATCTAATTTAAGATGAATAAAAGCTAAATTTATTAAAACATCTCCCCATTAATACCAACCTGTTCTAATATACCTGGCAAAACCAGTTTTTGATATTTCTCGACTGTAACTGATTCTAATTGACTTAATCTAACTAGGTTGGTGCCAACTAAGATTCTTAGTTCCTCTCTTTCCCTCTCCCTATGTTGCCTCTCTCTAGAATGACCTTGATGCTGCATTCTGACCTAAAATTAAACCAAATATTTGTATTTATCAAGTTACTTAGTAAATAATTTTATTTATCTTTATTAAGAAGTGACCTTGGTTTAATAATACAAAATATGTAGTTCGCACCCATAATTTATTCATTTCTGCAAAGTTCATAAGAACAAAATCTATAGAATCTTTCACTGTGCCTTCGGGTGAATCTGCATCAATTTCAGATGAATCAGGTAGCACATTTCTTGTACATTGCAGCAGATAATTACGCAAAAAGAGACCTCTTAATGGATGTTGAACCCCTACAAACATAATAGATATTTAAAGAAAATTATTTATTCAGAATAGGTATCAAATATATTATATATCAATTTTGCTGATATTATTGTTATTCGAGGTTTTATTATTATTTCCATGAATAAAATGTCTGCTATCCTTAGATAATTTAATAAACAATGTTGCATAACTGAAGTAGTTTTAACACTGAACATTTATCACTCAAAGTTTAAATAGTATAGAGACTTTGACTTAGATCAACAAGAATTTCAATTAGACAGACAACTGTCTCTAACAGCTTTATATCTTTCCATTTACATTTATATAAGATTATTAAGGATATACTATACTTATCTACTAATATAAGAAATCTAAAAACTTTCTATTCATATGCTATAAAATTTAACTACCTACATAGAAAGAAATAAATTTATTTTTAGCATTACCTATTTAACATATTGCTCTTGCTCATATTGTTAAAATCATATTGGTACAAATAAACATATAATAAAATAGCTATACTGATACCTCTGCACATTTCTACCATATCTTTCAACAGATCTCTTCTTAAGGCAGTATTTGTTTTTATATGAACCAAACCAACAGTTATCAATAAGTAAAGCCTGGGTACAATATTACCAGCATACTGAACCAATTCGTATAGATCTTTTTTTACGTTTGTTCCTTTCTGAAACTCATCCACGAGATAAAGCTCCAAATGCCGGAGCTCATCTGTGATTGCCATATCTAATGGAAAGGAAAAAGAACATTTCAATTATGGATATTCCAAATAAAGCTTAAAATTAAATTGATTTATCATGTATCACAGAGTACCTAATATAGAGTTCAATAAACTTAATGTATATAAATAATATGAGAATAAAATAATCTTTAATGAACACAATAACAGACAGGTTCAATAAAAGGCACTTACAGTATATTATTTCAAGCATTTCCGTAATAGTTTAGGATAAAAAAAGTTTGAAATACTCACAACTACTCTAGACTTGTCAAGACATTACATATACTGAATTTAAAATGGAAGCATATGATTTATATGCAATAAGCTGGGTAATATAAATATTGCTACTGCAACTAGTATATCAAATATACCTACACAGTTCATAATAACTCTTAGGTGACAGTAAAGATGTACGAAGTTCTGCAAGCATAGTACTCGCATTTTTAAGAGCATCCATCAGTTTGTTTTTATCCAAGGCTCGTTTCATATGAAATGCCTGTGCTTTCACTTCCCCCAAAGCATCATGAAGATATTTTTCCTGTTTCTCGACAGGAGATATTTGGGGTGGCGTTGTTGGCTAGAAATTTAAAACTTTTACTATCGAATCATATATGTAGAACCTGATAAGAAAATATCTAAAAAACACCAATTTTACCAAAAAATTTGTAAAAAATGATGCAAATTCTGTCTTCCAAATGTCGGGAAAAGTTGGAGTACCCATTTAATCCGCTATTATACGCACTTAAACTAGATTATACCTTACCATTTTAGTTAAACAAACTCCTTTTTTGCTATTTTCAATGTTATTTGATTATTTATCATTGATGGTAATTAAAAACGTCAAGTGTCAAGTCAACTGTCAACTACGATGACCATTGACCATGACCAATGACATGAATTCCGAGTTGTCAAAAATGTCATTATCTGTGTCATAGACAGGTGCTAAGCATATACTTAAAAAGATATATATGGTGCTAAGAGAGCCATAATACAGTACATCGATATACTTGGGATGTTGCGTTTTTTAAATTTTTTTTGACGTCCGAATCGGCAGAATTACCCATGTCTTCGCGGTACACTGAATTTCTTCCAACGGTCTGGTAGCTCAGTGCTCAGTGGTTAAATAGTGTCTTTGTGATGCGGAGGTTACTGGTTCGGTTCCCATCAGTGCCGAGCTATGTTTTTAATTCTTTTTCAGGTTATGATTGTAAAATGTTTTTTTCTTGATTTTAGGTCAGATTGGGTTAGTTTTGGTTAGTTGTGTCTGGTTGCGCCCCGGAGCGAGCGGAGGGTCATGCGAAACAATTTAATTATTGCCGGCATTCGGCAAAGGCCGCCGAAGGCCACTGTCACTTTACTAGAGTGACCATGGCCAAAGGTCACCAGAAAAGTTCAAAACAGACCGCTGTCTGAAGACGCTTGTATTGACTTTGGGGTCAGGCGACTTCGGGACTCGCTTGAAATGTCGACTGGAAAATAGCCCCATAAAATAGCGAGGCTAATAACTCATTCAGGATTCACGACAATATTGGGTTAGAGCGTTAACGTTAAGTTAAGCTCCTAGACTCTTAGAGAAGGAAAATGTTGAGAGTATTTGATGTTAGTTACGTCACCGAACATTAACTATAGACTAGAAGGTTCACTCTAAGCCCCGTCCCCAGTATTTCTCTCATTGCCCCGTCACGGAACCTGATGAAATGCTGGTTAACCGCTCAGCCCTCGTGCCACGTTTCACCCCATCTGCTCTAAAGTTTGGTGTCTTGCCTTTGCAAGCGCTACATCAAAAGTGCCGACTGAGAGTGGACCTTCTGGTCTCTTGTTAATGTTCGGTGGTTACGTGAGCAATTCCGCCATGACAACAAACAACGTCTGCTTCTTCAATTTCCAGTACAGGACAAAACGGATCAGATAAAGAACTGACTGTGACGCTCGATGCATCTGTCTGATCTATGATCGTTGGGTCTAATTCCGTTCACAATTTATGTGTGTATCGTGATCCAGATTAGGCTAATAAATCTTATCAAATTAGCTGGAAATATATACAGATAGATATTTATTATGCAAGGGCAATGACGAAAATGTGCAACTCCGCCGTTGCCGGGTCCCAAGTCCACGATGAGACAGGGTTGAGCGAGGGACTAACTACCCTTCCTTGCAAAAACAAATAGTTACGAAAACAAGACACACGCCTCGGAAAAGGACTGATTTCTCAAAACGAAAAAAGCAACGACAAATGACAATGAATCTTGGAGCATGGAATGTGCTAAGTTTATATCGGCCCGGAGCCTTAACTCAGGTGAGAACTGAAATCTAGAAACATGGACATCACGGCTGTACCAGAAATTAGATGGACTGGTAGTGGCACTGTAAAAACCAGCAAATCTATAATTTTCTTCAGTGGAAGCGAAAGAGAGCACCAATTTGGCACATGTTTCATACTCAAGGAAAGCCTGGCAGGGTCAGTCATAACTTTCAAAGCTGTCAACGAAAGACTCTGGTACATAAGACTAAAGGGAAATCTGCACAATTATTTCTTCATTACCGCACATACTCCCACAGAGGACAAGGACGATCAAGTAAAGGACAACTTTTACGAACAATTAGAGGATCTCACAAGTAAACTCCCGAAACAGGATATGCAAATTATCCTGGGCGATTTCAACGCAGAGGTTGGCAAGGAGGTAGCATACAGACCAACGATAGGAAAACATAGTCTCCATGATACCAGCGGCACCAGGGCACAAGACTGACTTTGCAACATATTCGAACATAAGAACATACACAAAGAAACCTGGGCTTCTAACGACGGCGTGACCAGAAATCAGATAGACCACGTGCTGATAAATGCCAGGAGAAGCAGCAACTGCTTGGACGTACGAAGCCTGAGAGGAGCTGATGGAGACACTGATCATTTTCTGGTTAAAGCAAAGATACGATCTAGAATAGCGTCTCAAAAGAACCCCCAAATTACACTAACAATAATGTGGAATATTGATAGATTACAGGAAAGGGAGACAGAAGGAAAATTCCACTGAGTCAGATAACAACATCGACTCGGCTTGGAAGAACATTAAATCGACATTGACAAGTAGATACATCAGACGAAATACTTGAAACCAAGAAGAGGAAAACAAAGAGATGGTTTGACGATGACTGCTTGAAGGCGATAAATGAGAGAAATATTAGAAGGGAAAACCTCAAAAACCCAAATCCAACCAACACAAGGAAGCGACAAGCATGAACAGCGACAAGAAAATTAATGAAACGGAAAAAAAGGGAGCATCAAAGAAACACAATTAAGGAACTGGAACAGAGCCGCCAAAACAGACAAGCAAGACAATACTTCCAAGGAGTCGTAACGGTCAAAGCCGGGTATCAACAAAGAACTGAAAATTTCCTACAGACAGACAATGGGGAGCTCATAAGTAACGCAAGGAAATTCTAAAAACCTGGAAGGTATACTTCAGACAACTGCTCAACGACGGATCTAGCACAACCATCGCAAATGAAGAGGTACAGACTGCCGAGATAGAAGACCAATGTTCTTCATACGAAGAAGTAATACAGGCAATCAGAAAGCTAAAAAATAATAAGGCTCTAGGTAGTGATAGCATCCCTGCCGAGTGCCTGAAGCATGGAGGAGAGGCACTACATAGATCCATTCATGTGCTGATACAAAACATCTGGCAAAATGAAACAATGCCAGAGGAATGGAAGGAAGGGGTTGTTGTATCAATCCACAAAAAAGGAGACAAAAAGCAATGTACCAACTATAGAGGAATCACGCTTCTCAACACAACCTATAAAGTTCTTTCGAATATCCTACTAGAAAGAACCAAACCATATACTGAAGAAATACTTGGGGACTATCAATGTGGATTCAGACCCGGACGTTCGACTATCGACCAGAGTTTCACCATCAGACAGATAATGGCGAAATGCTGGGAATATGATCGAGAATTACATCAAATTTTCATAGACTTCAAACAGGCATTTAATAGAGTATGTAGAACGAAACTGTGGACAGCAATGCAAGAACTCAGCTTCCCCAAAAAACTGGTCAGTCTGATAAGAATGTGTACGGAAAGGAGCACAGTGCAAAGTTAGGATAGGACAACAATACTCAGAGCCATTCGAGGTAAACAATGACCTAAAGCAGGGAGATGCACTTTCACCACAACTCTTCAATATAGCTCGGGAACGTATAATAAGGAGAGCGAGAATTGAAGCATCAACTTCAGTATTCCGTCGAGAAGGTCCCAATCTACTATTGGCCTTTGCAGACGATGTAGATCTGATAGGAAATAACAGGAAACTTTCATTAGATTCGAGAAGGAGGCAGAGAAGATGGGGCTCCAAATCAACGAAAATAGCCGGCAGGTCCAGAACAGATATAGAATTGGTCAGAACATAACTATCGGAGACCACAACTATGAAAGAGTTAAAGAATTTAAGTATCTCGGAACAACCATTACTGAAGACAACATCGGTTCCCAGGAAATAAACAACAGAGTAGAAGCGGGAAGCAGATGTCTCTACGCCCTTCAAGACCTCATAAGATCTAAGAACTCACCAGGCTAACCAAGATCAACATATATGTAACGGTGATAAAACCAGTAGTTATGTACGACTGAGAGACATGGACGATGACTGTCGCAAACGAAGAACTGTTGGAATCTTATATTCAACAATAATTATTTCAGCTTAAATAAACAGTCTTTATCCGTGACCGCAAATAAATGCTATGTCAGTTATTAGTTCAAAGAAAATCCCCAACATGCAGCGGTTGCGATATATTGTATCATTGAATAGGATTTTATTATTAGTTAGTCTGGAAGATTATAACGTAGGATAAATACGCATTTATAATATTCTCTGTAAAATATTTCAATACGGTTTGTTAATAAAGCCACATTATTCTTATATTGTATCTTTTATTATCTCATAATTCGAACAGGTTATGGGCCCAGGTACGCCGCGTTAGCTCGCCTGTATTAGAGATAATAAATAAAGGGTACAATCGCGAGTAGTGTTCGCTGTTGTGTGATTAACCGGAATAATGGCGGAAAGTGCGAAATATAACGTCGAAAAGTTAAACGGACAGAACTATCAGTCATGGAACTATTTGGTAAAAATGTTACTAATAAACGCTGATTTATGGGACGTAGTTTCGACTGAATTACCAACACAGGAAGACCAAAACACTGCCTGGAAAAAGAAAAATGACAAGGCCTTATCAAAACTATAGCCTTACTTGTCGACGTTAATCAGTTTAGCGCATATCAGAAATAAGGAATACGCACGTGATGCGTGGGAAGCACCAAAAATCGAGTTTATCTAGCATGGTGTTCCTATTAAAACGAATTTGTAGGCTATCGCTAGAGGAGAATGGTGATATGGAAGCACACATTAGTTTATTCTTGGAGTTACTGAATAAATTGGCCGCCTTAGGAGAAGAAATTAAGGACAGGTTTGCAGCAGGAATTTTGCTGGGAAGTCTTCCAGATTCATACAGTTTTTTAATAACAGCGCTGGAAAGTAAGCCATCGAATGAATTTACGCTTGAGTTCGTGAAAAGTAAATTAATCGATGAACACAGGAGGCGTCAAGGAGCTTCGAGAAGTCAAGACGAGTCGGTCATGAAGTCAGTATATAAAGGTGACAAAAATAACCATACTGCAAGTGTAAATGTAAAGCAATGTTATTTTTGTAACAGGAAAGGCCATTTTAAACGAGAGTGTTTCAAGTATAAAGCGTTTAACAAGGAAAGGGCCAATAATGATAATGATACTGATGACATGTGTTTTATGGTAAATCTGGGCTCAAATGACGTAAAAAGGGATTCTGCTTCGTGGTATGTGGATTCAGGAGCTTCGAGCCACATGGTAAACTACAAAGAATTTTATACCCAATTTGACGATAGCAGAAAAGGCGTTGTGAGGTTAGCGGAGGAAGGGCAGCATTCCAAGGTTCAGGGTATAGGAACAGGATTCATCAAGTGCGCCAATAGTGCGGGAGTGAACAAACTAAAAATCGACGACGTGTTATATGTGCCGCGATTAGATTCAAATCTACTTTCTGTGAAAAAGCTGACAAGTGAAGTTCGACAACAATAAATGTGAAATCGTCCTGCGCGGAAAAGTGATCGCGAATGCAAGGGCGGCGCCCGACTTGTACAAGCTAGCGACCGCGGAACAGGCACTGAGCGTCGTTAATGAACACTCCAGGGACTGTCAGCATATATGGCATCGACGTTTTGGACACAGGGATATGGAAGCAGTCAGGCATTTGATGGAAAGAAAAATGGCAACCGGGATTAATATTAAGGATTGTAGGATTAGGGAAACTTGCGACTGCTGTGTGAAAGGTAAAATTATTCGTAAGAGTTTTCCGAAATTTTCTCAAAGCAATACATTTAATATACTTGACTTAATACATACATATGTTTGCGGTCCCATGAAGACTGTTACTCCAGGGGGTAAACGTTACATTCTTACTTTAATAGATGATTTCTCAAGGTATACAGCGATATATTTATTGAACCATTCCCAAGGCTATTAGGTCAAACAGGGGTGGCGAGTACGTAAATAATGCTTTAAGGGAATATTTAAGCGGTAAGGGCATAAGAATACAGTACACCGCGGGGTACTTTCCAGAGCAAAATGGGGTTGCAGAGAGAAAAAATAGGTCGCTAGTCGAGATGGCTAGGTGTATGTTAATTGATGCGGACTTACCAAAGAAATTTTGGGGCGAAGCAATTGTTACAGCCAATTATCTGCAAAATCGACTACCAACCAAGTCAAAACAGAAAACACCATTTGAGTTATGGCATCAAGTCAAGCCTGACGTGTCGAATTTGCAAATATTTGGGTCTAAAGTTTATAGTCACATTCCAGAGGAAAATATAAAAAATAAATTTGATAAAAAGGCGGAATTACTAGTGTTCGTGGGATATTCTGATGAATCTAAGGCATATAGATTGTTAGATATAGATACAGGGCGTATACAAATTAGTCGTAGTGTGATATTTCCTGAAAGAAGTATTTGTATCAAAGAAAAAGAGGTAAAAGGCGAAGAAGTGACCATTGAGTTCGAAAAGGAACAAGGGGTTGGAGAGCCAAACCACGCAGAGAAAACCGAGGTCACACATTTCGAAAATACGGAGGAAATAGAAAAAGTTACGGATGAATCTAGTTCATATGAGAGCTTAAGTACAGAACAATCTCAAGACAGTGATTACAGCTATCAACCACGCGAAGAAGAACATGACATAGAGAAGGATGAACATGAAAATAGTCGTAATAAATCAAGTAGAGGAAATAAAGGAGTTCCACCTGAGCGCTACACAGCGAAGTTAGTTGAACTCCGGGAAATAAAGCCTAAAAGTTTTAAGGAAGCTCTTACCAGCAATGATAGCGGAAAATGGAGGAAAGCTATGGAAGAAGAAATGAAATCTTTAAAGAATAACGAAACATGGGATTTAGTAAAAACACCGGAAGGTAAGAACATAGTATCGTGTAAATGGGTGTTTAAGATAAAGACAGGCGAAGATAAAACCTCAAACAAGTACAAGGCACGAATGGTAGCGAGAGGTTTTAGCCAAAAATTCGGTGTGGATTACGGTGAAGTTTTTGCGCCTGTAGTGCGACAAGCAACTCTTCGAATATTGTTAACAGAGGCATGGAATGAAAACCTCATAATAAGACACTTAGACGCAAAAACAGCATTTTTAAATGGAGAACTGACAGAAGAAATTTATATGGAACAACCTGAAGGATTTGAAGAAAGAGACAAAAGTTTTGTTTGCAAATTAAACAAAAGTCTGTACGGGTTAAAACAATCTGCCAGGACTTGGAATCAGAAACTTGATGACGTATTGAGAAAAAATAAGTTTCGTAAAAGTAATATTGATGCATGTTTGTATATTAAGATTATCAATGATCAAAGGATCTACATAATAATATACGTAGATGATATATTGATTGCAGCAAAAGATGTTCGAGTAATTGACTCGTGTGAAGAAAAACTTAAACACAATTTTGAGTTAACAAGTTTGGGTTTACTAAAGAATTATTTAGGCATAAATTTTGTAAGAAACGATCAAGGAATATACAGCTTAAATCAAGCAGAGTATATAGACAAGCTATTGAACAAGTTTGGTATGAGAGATTCAAAAGAATCAAATATACCATTGGATGTTGGATATTATAAACTTAACAGAGAGGAGCCTATGAAAAATTGTGAAATATATCAACAACTGATCGGAGGATTATTATATGTTGCTGTAAATACGAGACCAGATATATTAGCTAGTATAACTATATTAAGTCAACACAATAAGAACCCCAAAGAAGTTGACTGGAATGAAGCAAAAAGGGTGTTGAGATATTTAAAGAAAACAAGACATAAAAGACTTATATTAGGAGAACGCAGTACAGATAGTGTATTATATGGGTATGCAGACGCTGACTGGACGGAAGATAAAAAGGATAGAAAATCGAATAGCGGATACATATTCATATTACGTGGTGCACCTATTAGTTGGGGATGCAGAAAACAAAGTTGTGTATCACTATCGTCAACCGAAGCTGAGTACATAGCACTGGCTGAAGGATGCCAAGAGGCAATTTGGTTAAAGCAGGCGATAAAGGAGTTTATGGGTTCAGGGCCCGCTTCAGCGTTTACGTCGCCCCGGACAAAAAGGCCAATTGCCGCCCCCCAATATACATTTAAAAATGTATATCTTTTGTTTAAGACAAAAATCAAATGGTTTTAAATTATATTAAAAACGTATATTCAAAAAGAAACATATAACATAATTAAAATTCAAGTAGGACAAAACTGCAGTAAACATTAAAAACGGTAATATTAATATAACATTTATTCCTATAAACAATAATTTTTAATACGTTTGAAGGTAACACTATGGGTCCAAGGGTAGTACAAATACCAAAATCATGAAAAGCAAACTAATTGTTAACCAGGTGCATTTTTAATATTATTACAAAAATGTGTAACATCAGCTACTTTAAAGTCACAGGAAACATTTCTTTTTCACTTTTATTTCTGAAAACTTTTTTATTACCTCTTTTAAGTTTATTTGATCAGCAATTTCATGCTCAATCGCCAAAATGGCTAAACCATTAAGACCATTTTGCGTGGTAGTGGAACGTATAAAGTTCTTGATTAATTTTAATTTTGAAAAACTCCTTTCCCCACTTGCAACCGTTATTGGTATAGTCAGCAATATTCTTAAGGAAACACTAAGGTTTGGTGCAAAATTTAACATGGTTATTAATTTTAGTACATTGCTCGGGCTTTCTTTTTTGTCCGAAACCGCAGAAATTTCCTCTGCTAATTCTATCCCATTTATGACAACAGAATCACCATCAGTTAAAATATTTTCTAAATCCTTGCGGTGTTTTAATAGCGTCTCTTGAGACATGTTTTTCAATTCGTATATATTAGGTTTGTTCTAGCAGGACATTTCGGACGGTTTGAAGCCATCCGGAGTTTGCGCATAGCGATATAAGCGTCGCTTTTATTGCTATGCGCAAACTCCAGAGGCTTCAAACCGTCCGAGATTTCATGCTAGAACAAACCTATTATATAAGAATTGAAAATAGTTACTATGGTGACTAAGTTGTTTAAATCTAGCATCTAGAGCATTTAGTGCTTGATCAATTGTAAAATAAAAAAAAATCGATCTTATATTTTTCTTTGAGATCTTCGATCGGTGCATCTCGTGTTTCGTATGAGAAATGGGGTTTTCTTCTTCTTACACGATGTCGTGGTGTTGTTGATTCAAAACTAGCCTCAACGCCAATTTCATCTGAATCCGGATGGTTTTTCGAATGACAACTATTCGAACGACAGTTCTTCGAACGAAATTTCTTCGAATGGACAGTTCTTCAAAAAGACAATTCTTCGAATCGATAATTTTTCGAATGTGTAATTCTTGGAATGGACCATTTTTCGAATCTTTAATTTAGTTTGGGTTAGTCCCTTTTACCGTTTTAGCAAAATTTCTGCAACGCCTCGGTGGTGTAGAAGGTAGCGTTCTTACCTGTCATTCCGGCGCTGCGGGTTCGATTCCCGTCGGTCGCGACAGATGTTTTTTTTACACTACAATTTAATCCTATACATAATTTTTGATTTAATTATTTATTTTTTCCATTAACTGGACATTTTGTGAAAAAATGCCGCCCTTTCAATTTGCCGCCCCGGACAAATGTCCGGGTTGTCCGGCCCTAGAGCGGGCCCTGATGGGTTCAGAACCGAAAGTAGTAATGTACGAAGATAACCAAAGTTGTCTAAAGCAACTAGCAAACCACAAATTCAGCAATCGAACAAAGCATATTGATACAAAGTACCATTTTGTGAAGGAGTTGTATGGAAATCGGGTTATTGATTTCAAGTATTGTCCAACAGAAGACATGATAGCCGACATGTTGACCAAACCGCTAAATAAAGTAAAGTTAGAATATTTAAGCACCAAGGGTGGTCTATTTGACTAATTGAAAAATAATTATAGTTGCGAGGGGGTGTTGGAATCTTATATTCAACAATAATTATTTCAGCTTAAATAAACAGTCTTTATCCGTGACCGCAAATAAATGCTATGTCAGTTATTAGTTCAAAGAAAATACCCAACATGCAGCGGTTGCGATATATTGTATCATTGAATAGGATTTTATTATTAGTTAGTCTGGAAGATTATAACGTAGGATAAATACGCATTTATAATATTCTCTGTAAAATATTTCTATACGGCTTGTTAATAAAGCCACATTATTCTTATATTGTATCTTTTATTATCTCATAATTCGAACAAGAACGACTGCGCATATGGGAGAGAAAAGTCCTTCGAAAAATATACGGGCCGACACGCGATGGCGAGACCGGAACATGGAGGAGGAGAACCAACAAAGAACTGGAAGAGCTTTTCGGAGTCACTAATATAATAAAGGAAATAAAATCCAAAAGACTCCAATGAGCCGGCCACGTGAGAAGACTTCCAGACGACAGATTATCGAGGTTTGTATGGGAGGGGGCACCAACTGGAAAAAGGCCGCTAGGACGACCTCGACTTCGGTGGCGAGATAACATAACAAAAGACCTGGAGGCTATGGGCATTAATAACTGGAAGGAGGTCTCGATGGACAGAAAAAAATGGAGAGGTGTCGTCGAGTCGGCTAAAACCCACCCAGGGTTGTAACGCCATGGAGTAAGTAAGTAAGTAAGTAAATGACGCAAATCGATACCTAGTACCATTAGTGGTGTCTACACACAGGAATATTACTTTGGCTTCCACATGGGCAGAGTACGAGTGCTTTCGTTTACAAGCGTCTAGGACTTCACACATGGCCCTCCGCTCGCTTCGCTCGCTCTAGAGCACAACGAAACAAAACTAACTGAAACTAACCTAAATTAAAAAAAAAACGCAAGCATAATCTTTAAGAAAAAGTAGAAAAAATACTCATTGCCACCGACGGGAATCGAACCCAGGCCCCCCGCATGACAAGCAAATGCTCTGACCACTACACCAGTAGACCTCTTGAAAAGAATTCGCTGCACCTTAAAGACATAGGTAATAGTATTGATTCGGCGACTCATACTCTGCGCATACGGAGGCCAGGAAGCCAAAGTAATATTTCTGTGTCTAGACGCGAAAAGAACTATTTAGTAAATTGCCAAAGTTTTATTTCTCAGATGAACCTTATTGGCAACAAAAAAATAAATAAAATAAAACATGATAACTCAGTTTTTCTGATAGCGAATCATCGCATGCCGCAAAGAAAAAACGTTCACAAATCCACTACGCGTGATTGGCTAGCTACGTGAGGTGACGCATGTCTTCGTGATGCAACCAGTTGTTTGTAAGTCAGCAATTGTTCTAGAGGTTTGCATTGTTGGGCTTCACTTCGGCGACCGGGGTTCAAATCCCGTCGGTTTTGGTGTTTTTATTTTAAGTAAACATGTTTTTTTTCTTGATTTCTGGGTCTTCCTTGCGTATGGCTTGGGTTAGCACTTGGTTAGTTTCCTTTTCTTGAGCCCCGGAGCAAGCGAAGCGAGCGGAGGGCCATATACTTGTCAAATGCAGTTCTTTAAATCGCATGCATTCACAAGTGCACCACGAACTGAAATATCGCGTACCGCTACATCACTAGTTAAGTAGTTCAGATGATGTAGTTTATTTGGCTTTGTTTTCGTTTTCTGTCTACCGTTGTTTGACATTTCTGTACGTTGACGAAAAAATCGCGCAACTTGTAAAAAATCAGAATTGAAATCATTTGAAAGTGTCTGGGAAGGTGAATTAATTTATGCACAGTGATTGGACTCATTTACGTAAACTAAAAATATGGAGATGTAAAAATATCGCAATCGTCATTCCTAGTATTTGAATTCTCGGGAAATGATTAGTTGTATTGTTAAAGTAAGGTTAACTTGCTAAAAAATATAATTATTAATCTGCACTTAAAATATGGGTATAATCATCGCCAAATTTCGGGTATGTAAATTATTGATTCATAAACATTTCCAGGAAATTCTGATTTTTTTTATTGTAGAAAAAGCCAAATACTTTCGACTTGCTAACCACTTTAGAAAATGAAATTGTTTCGATTGAAGAATTCCAGAAAAGGACACAGCAAACTCAAAGAAAGATAGTTTTTAGATTTATTATTCTCGCAATATTAATTTATGCTGCTTTAGCATTCCTCATGTATCTCTATTTTTCCCAAATATCTCAAAACCAAAAGCTTATATGGAGTATACCGCTTGTAGCATTTCCCTTGGTGTAAGTATATGAATACCTAGTTAAGTATCTTGCATATTTTTAATGTAACTTTTTCACTTACTGATGAATTATTTATGATTTTAATTAATTGAATAACACCTTTATCATTATACCTTCATCAATGAGAAAAATTACATTACCTATATCTAGAGATATCCTTATGCTGCTTTGCACCGAAAAAAAAAAACCACCTGCAATTCTTGTGTTCATTGTTCAAGAATGTCAGGGTTAGTTCTTCAAAGTGAAATAACTGGGGATAACTAGTGTTCAGACCAAAGCAAGGTCTATTTTTTCAATGTTATGTATATTTTCTACAAATAATTCTAGAATATGGCTTATAAAAAGAATCCTAACTTGGTATTACAATCGGAAAATAAGGAAAAATGAAAAGAAGCTTATAAAACTTAAAGAGGAGAAGAAACAAATGCTGGAGAATGTGATGGAAACAGAGACATATAAAGTGGCAAAGCAGATTTTGGATAAATTTGGAAATGAAACGAAAAAACCCATTATTCGTACCCCTCAACTACAAAAAGCTACACCTTTACTCAGTAAAGATTCTTCAGTTAAGGATTCCTTCACATATGACTCAGGTATGTATCAGAAGCTATTTTCCTACTATTTTACAACTTATTTACTTCCTAAGACCCTTTATTTAAATCCTCATTTGCTCAGTCATTTAATAACGCAGATCCGAAATTTTAAACCAAATCAAGTGCTTAATTTTTCATAATTGGCTCATCTGATGAAATTATTATACACAAGTAACAACCCAGTGAAAATAAAATAGCAAACTAACAAATATTCAGATTTCACATGTCAATGACCTATCAAGTTAAAATTTTCATTGCCACACATTAGTTAAACCTTAATAAAGTAAAAATCAAAAATACAAGCTATAAATTGTCAAAATTCTGTTAATGTTAATGCTGACTTCATTAGTAATATTCTACTTTATGTTTATGTAAGATATGCATCCAAAATTTAATATATCAAAGCAGATATGGATATACAACCTTTAGAAAATGATAAAAAAATGGATCTCTTTTGACAAGCAGGTTACTTTTTCTATATTTTTTAATAAATTCAATATAATCAAATTTTGCAACTAAATTGTAGAAGATAAGTATAAAATAAATCAATCATTACTCAGTTCCTGTAAAACAAATATTGTAATATCCTGCAGAATTATTAGCAAAGCATCTATTGCAAAGCAGGAAATATTGGTAAATATTTCAGTGCTAAAAATAAACGAAAGTTAGACCCACTTAATTGATTTATTTTTAGATTTCTACCTTCCTGTCTATAATCAATGTTAATTAAGGATTATTCAATGTTCCTGGTATAAAATATCTGAAGATTAAAGCTTCAAGTGATGTTCTATTTAATAATTGCTATTAATACTGATTTATATATGCTAATTACAAAAAAAAATGTTTAAGTTATTAGATATCTAGTCTAGTTTTCATTTGATGGTATTTCAAATTATTAAATGTTTACATTCTTAACCAATTTAAATTTAACATTAGAATTAACATGCATCTACCAATAGGTATTTTTTGTTCAAGTAGGTAGGTAGGTAAACAACTTTCTGAATGACAATTACACAATTATATTTGTGATTTTCTTTACTTTGTGGTATTTGTGGGTATATACTTAAATGTTGAAATATGCAATAGTATAATTTAATGAAACATCTTTGCTCTGCAAAATTTACTTATATGAGGTTTATGTCCCTTTAGTGGCGGCATATAAAAGAAGTTTTGTTTTAGTATTTCGTTATTAAATATTGCTGTGGAAACTGGAAAGATATGGCATTAGCTTTGAACTGGTTTAGATCTTACTTGTCCGAGCATGTTCAAAAGGTTCATTTTAAAGATAGGCTTTCAAATGAAATGCAAATTCGATCTAGAGTACCCCAGGGTTCTGTCCTCGGTCCCCTATTATTTTTAATTTATATAAATGATATAACCAAAATTCATATAAAAGGTAAATTTACTTTATATGCTTATGACTCGACGATACTTTGGATGAATAGAAATTCTGTAGATGTCAGGAATGATCTGATTAAGGCTAAAGAGTGGACCGATGCTAATGTACTCTCTCTTAATATTTCTAAAACTAATATTATTAGTTTTAAATGTTCTTTTAATGACTTTTCACTTGGCATGCAAACTATAAATAATCTAAGCGTTAATAAATTTTTGGGGATTTATATTGATGACAAGCTGAAATTTGAATCTCACTAAAGTAACTTAAGTAGAAAACTTGCATCAAGCTGTTATGCAATTAGAATTATCTCTAATAGTTTAGACTTCGAAATGGCAAAGAGTGCTTATTTCTCACTGATGGAGTCTTATTTAAGATATGGGATATGTTTTTGGGGTCACTGTGCCAATTACGTATTAAATTCATTATTTGTGTTGTAAAAAAGGGCTATGTAAGGTTAACATCAGGGATTCGAGTAAACCCTTGTTTATCTACAACAAAATACTAACTTTACTTTGCATATTCTTGTTGGAAACATGTTGTCTAATGTATGAAAAATATAAAAACCTCATTAATTCTCCTTCTGTGCACAACACTAGACAAACATTTAAAACACACTTACCGATTCCATCTTAAGGTCTGACAAGAAATTCAATATTTTACAACAGTAAGAAAATATTCAATCACCTACCGTTGATAATCAGAAAAAATCAAAGTTATAATAAATTTAGAAAAGAAGCTAAAGCTCTATTGCTTTCTAAGGCCTTCTACTCAATTGATGCCTTTTTTAATTACAGATTTGACTGAATAATGTTAATTTATTGTTATTTTATGTTAATTTTTTTTGACTGTGATTTAACATTGCTTTATGTTTTAATGTATCATCGGTAATTTTTGTTGTTTTATTTATTTATTTTTTTACTCTTTTATTTGTATGACTTTTATTTCATAGCTCTGTACCTGTCGTTTGTCATATTTACTGTAGTTAGTGCATATATAAAAGTACTTATTTTTAGGATTAAATATAGGAAGTGACTCCGCTGCCGGCACCGGTTCTCTTTATGGATGCCGGCGCCGGTTCTCTTTATGGATGCCGGCGCCGGTTCTCTTTATGGATGCCGGAACCGGTTCTCTCTATGGATGCCGGCGCCGATTCTCTTTATGGATGCCGGCGCCGGTTCTCTTTATGGATGCAGGCAAAAAGAAAAAAAAAGATTATTTTATTTTTCCATTTTTAAATCATAAAGTATACAATATATGTATATATATTAATGAATGTGTAGATTTCTACTTATATAATAACATATACGTATAAAATTATGTATTTGCTTTTTTTCTGGACTTTTTCAGTCCAATTACGGTATTTCCATGTCCTTTTGGACGTCCCCGTTTCCGAATTTTCGATGGCATTTTTATGTTTTGCAGATTTATATCCGCTGTGGTTTCTTCAATTTGATCTTGTTCATTCACAGTTTGTTGTTCTTCATTCTTGCGTTGTTCAATGGATTCAACTGAAAATATTCAAATATTAGACATTATAAAAGAGAGTTTGCTGAGTTAAGCAAAAAAAATAATGTAGACATTGCCTAAGTAGGTATTTATAACTTTGTTAGGTAATTTAATCTGGAAACTTACCAACGCAAATATTTACTTCTTCATTAGATTTTTTTTTTCATTTTGAACTTCGAATGCATGAAAATTCGTTAAAGCAATGAAAGTATCATTTTCTTTACCAACAGAATTAGATGAATTAATTTCAGTGGTAATAATACGTTCCTGGGAAATAATTTTATCGGTGATAGATTTATCAGTGGCCACTTTATTTTGGTTAAAGGTATACCGGGTGTCAACGAATCCATTAGACAAGCCATAACTTCTAGGGTATTAGATTTATCAAAATGAAATTTTGTGTAGATAAATGATATAGGAAAAGGACAATTTTCGCATATTTTTCACTTTTCGGTCACTTCCGGTTTCACCGGAAATGGCTCCGGTTTCAAATTTTTAAATGGAACACCCTATATATTTTGACATTTTTGGATTTCTGAGACAATTCTAGATCGGAATGTGGTATTTTAAAAAGTTTTTACGCTTTCTTGATTTTTTAAGAGCCAGTTTTAATATTGCATCTAGGTGGCCATGGCCGGACGCATACTAATCTATGGACCTCAGATGATGTCAGAAAATTGCATTCGCAAAGTTTTAGTGATTGGTATGATAGACAGGAATAAAACAAGTTGACAAAATCACATTTTTGTGTCTAGCAATTTTTTTCCAAATGGCGACCCTTTTTTGACAAACACTTTCTGAACAGAGGATTTTTTGACGAATCTAACGATACTAATGTATTTGCGATTTAATTAAAAATAAGGTCAGAAATTAAATATTACTAAGTAAAATACTGGATAATAATTTATTTATTTTTGTCAAGTGTGCCATGGATAGCCATGATGTATGATATTTTGCAGTTGTTGTTATAGTCAAGAACTGCAGATGTCACGAATCAGCAAGAAAAATACTGAAAATCAAAATAATGTAACTCAAACGAAAGTTTAAACTGAAATTCAACGAAAATAAGAAACTTTTACGCCTGCTTATAAAGCGAGGTATGTCACCGTCATTACCTAAATGAGTGTGTTGTTTTCCAAAGAAGACTTAATAACAACAACTGCAAAATATCATGCATCATGGCTATCCATGGCACACTTGACAAAAATAAATAAATTATTTTCCAGTATTTTGCTTACTAATATTTAATTTCTAAGCTTATTTTTAATCCAGTCGTAAATAAGTTAGTATCGTTGGATTCGCCAAAAAATCCTCTTTACGGAAAGTGCTTGTCAAAAAAGGGTCGCCATTTGAAAAAAAATTGCTAGACACAAAAATGTGATTTTGATAACTTGTTTTATTCCCATCTATCATACTAATTACTAAAACATGGCGAATGCAATTTTCTGACATGCTCTGAGGTCCATAGATGAGTTTGCGTCTGACCATGGCCACCTAGATGTAATATTAAAACTGGCTCTAAAAAAATCAAGAAGGCGTAAAAACTTTTAAAAATACCACATACGGATCTAGAATTGGCTCAGAAATCCAAAAATGTAAAAATATACAGGGTGTTCCATTTAAAAATTTGAAAGTGGAGCCATTTCCAGTGAAACCGGAAGTGACAGGAAAGTGAAAAATAGGCGAAAATTGTCCCTATCCTATACCATTTACCTACACAAAATCTCATTTTGATAAATCGAACACCCTAGAAATTATGACTTGTCTAATTGATTCGTTGACACCCGGTATATATCACTGTTCGTACGTGGATCGGTCACTAGAAAAAAAAATAAAATTGTTCACAATTTTAGTTTGCAGCCAGTCCAAATCCTCTACAAACCTGAATTTACTGTTGTTTCCTCTAGTGTAAGCTCGCTATTTGTACCAACTGGAAATAGCTCCCCATCTGTACCCACTAGAAACTATACAGTGATGTCTTCATTTTCAGCACCATCTTTATTAATTTCCATTTGGTTAACTGCAATTTGCATGTTTGTTTGTAGAAATTGTTCATTCTGGTTAAAATTCTCATTTGTTTGGGTATGCTGCTCTGTTTCCGTTGGTGATTTCACAAATTGTGAATCCAATAATTGATTACTATTTTCAGCTAAATTATTAAATAATTTTAAGGTAACTGAATCTTGATGGTCAGCCCAATTCATTCCGATAGTTCGAATTATATTTAGTCTCCTATAAAAAATATCAGTTGATACCTCACTGCATAATTTTGCTATTTTTCTTCCTTCTTCTTGCATTAGATTGAATTTTTCGTGATTAGTTAAATAGCTTGGTTTTCGATTTATTGCTTGTAACACTTTTACACTATGCCGCCCTTCGTCATTGGCATCATAGTTATTAGCTACATCATGCACAGGTGCATTTGCGCCAATGGCTTCGCATTCATTTAATATTTTTTCACAATAGGATCTAGACCATCTAGTTAGGCACAAATTAACATCGAATAGAGACATTGACATTATAGATCTGCATTTAAAAATGTGTCTGCAGGGAAGCCCTGTCGATTTTCTAAATAACCACTCGCAAGTGAAGCAGGTAACCTGAAGCAAACCTTCTGATGTCACAGCCAAAAATGTCCCATTATCAAGCTGTTTTATATCCTCACAAGAATTACTTCGTTTAAGCTGTCTTTCAATTTTTTGAAAGGCAAAGTCGGTCAAATGTTGATAGTATAAATATTCTGTAGACCCAGTTTGAAATGGCTGCGCTAACGTTTGGTTTAGCATCTGTAAATTTTTTACATCTTTGCCTGTTCGAAGGCTATTAATGATAATGAAAAGGTGATCAATAAAATATTCGAGTGGGCTGTACCTTGTTATCACACTCTTAAGCTTTGAATTAATAGACTCTAAACGGTTGTTAGTTTTGTTACCCATGCATTGATTTTGCAAAGTTAAATACTGCACCCACTGATCAGTTATATTTCCCCAATTTGAGTCATAGTAAGTTTTGACACATTCGGGTACATTCGTGACCATTTCAGTGTAAATCTCATTGTAGTTAGTTTCGGAAATTGCGTATGCCAGTTTTTGCAAATATTGTTTGCTGATTTGAACTTCCTCGGATGTAATACCCATTTTTTTAGCTGACACTTCCCTATTAAATATTTGGAAAACGTGAAAAAGACATATCATTAATTTAGCATTTGGAAAGCTTTTCGAAAAAACGGTCCTCTCTGTTTTATCTTTGTCAGACATAACTACTTGTACTCTTTCCCAAGCAGGATTTCGATTTTTAAAAGTATTTATAAAAAAATTCAAGGACTCTTCATTTTCTTCGGCAATCAAGCAAATTGCAACGATTCCACTTAAACCATTTCCATCTTGTATCATTATGATATATTATGTGGCGAAGCGTAAATCAACTAAACAATACGTCCCATCAATGAAAATGATTTCGGGATATGCGTTAATATAGCTTTTCATACGATCATCTTGAAAATAAAGACCTTTAAACATGTCATTTTTGTCAACTAAAATTTCGATCTCCGTACAACCATGATTTTTTTTTTTAAATTGTAACACATTCTTCAAGACTTTTTTTTTGAGGTTTTGATCTATTGTTCAAATTGGTGAGATCTTTTAAAGTTATTCTGCAACCCGTTTCTTTTGTTATTTGATTTAAAATTATTTTTTTATTTGCTCCTGCTTTTAAAGCATGTTGTGTATCAAGTTTAATATTTCCGGGCAGGTGTAACCTTTGTTTTGCAAGAGAATTAAAATATGCTTTTGACGACGTATGATTGTGGTCGTTTTTAATTTCTTGTATAAAAAGAAATTTCTTACAGCTACTTACTTTTACAAAAATACTCGCTGGGCACTGCTGTTTGTAAGTGCTAGATTTCCTAACAGATTTTTAATTTTTGCTTTTAAACGGCGTTCCTCCTCTAATACAGGCTAGGCGAATGTAATAGTACCTAAGAGATAAGTTAATGTCTACTACAATATTAGGATTTCAATGTTTTTGTCTTTCGATTGTCCTGCTATCACGTAACCAATACTCATTATTTGTATTTTGTTTATAGTCTTTTAATGCACTTTCAAACTCCTCGTATGAGGAAAACTTATCACCAACTTTCATTCTTTTTTACTGTTTCACAAAATTACAATGGAAAACATAGTAGGTAAGCAAACAACGAGGTAAACAATGTAAGAAATTGAATTACGCAAACACATTTTTAGGTTATAAGCGTTACGCCGCCGCCGGTACTCGAGTCTAGACACATCGGAGTAACTAGGCTGCCGGCGCCGGCTTGCATATGCATTTTAAAAGATTGCCGGAGCCGGCATCCGAATTAAAAAATTTTGGAAACCGGCGCCGGCAGCGGAGTCACTTCCTTAAATATAACCAGATTTTTTTGTGTACGCTGTGATTCCACAGCTTTGTTGATAATTTTTTTTTTACTTCGGGCAATAAAGCGTTTTTTGAATTTGAATTGGGAAAAAAAACTTAAATTATGTTAATCTGATTTTGAACTAAATATGTTTGGGATACTTTCTGACATATAGTTTTATATATAATTGACTTCTAATTTTACTTTGTTATTCAACTTATGAGGTTAGATATTATTATTTAATTTTAATTATTTTTATTATATCTATATATTTAGACAAGATATCTACTTCATTGTTTACATCTTCTCCACACCCGATAATAAAGATTATGCTGTAGCACTTTTAATTGATCTGCAAAAGGCATTTGATGTCGTGCATCACAACATACCCTTAAATAAAATTGAAAAAATTAGTATAAGAGATATTGCATTAATTTTCTTTTGAAAATCATATCTTACAGATACGGAGCAGTATATAGGGTAGTAAGTAGGGCAGTAACCACAATTTGTGGGATACCCCAGTCCTAGGGTCCTACTTTACTCTCTGCATGTAACGTGCTTGGAAGTTGCAGGGATCAGCATAGTTTACGATGGTTACCATTTCACTTGACAATTTGCTTCCTAATTTATTGATATAACAATGAAAAGGAAGGGGGGCCATAACACTGCCTTGCGGGACACCCATGGTCGTCATCCTATCATCCGAAAAATACTTACCTCCCTCCTTTTGGATTACAAAACGCCGGGTACAGCGTTTTGTAATCCAAATAAGAGCGTACCCACTCCAATGATTTACCTCTTATACCATATCTTTCTAGCTTTGCATGATCCAAGCAATCAAAAGCCTTTGATAGATCTAAAAATGAGCCTAGAGCTGTATGTCTACTCTCAAAGCAGGCCACAGTCTCATTCACAAAATCGTACACAGCAGTCTCTATCGACTTTCCAGCAAAAAACCGTGTTGACTAGGATTTATAAGTTTATGTGCAGAAAAGAAATTCGTCAAACGGGTGCACATAGCTTTCTCGAATATTTTGGAAAAAGTGGGCAGCAAACGGATAGGACGATAGTTTTCTGGAAGTGCTGGATCTCCTTTTTTATATATGAGTTTAACTACGGCTAATTTTAGGTTCTTAGGAAAAATGCCCTGACTAAATGAATTATTTACAATGTAAGATCGAGGAGATGATATTTCCTCTGCACAACCTTTTAATATATTTACCTAAATCTCATCATAGCCAGAATTTTTTTTATTTTTTAAGTTATTAATGATGTTAATTATTTCCACGTTTGTTACTTGTGTGACGAACGTAGAATTAGGATTATACGAAATATTGGAAACTTTGCTCACTTCCTGTGGGCTACCTGGAATGTCAATGTCCTTGATATCGCAAGCACCATCCCTTACCTCGTTCACAATTTGCCATGTTCACCTTGACTTGTTCTGACTACCCAAACTCCTTTGAGAATAACAGTCCCTTCTAGCCTGCTTCAATACTTTATCTTATCTAAGCTTTGTTGTTTTATAAGCCTTCCTGTACGCCTCCTCATTTCTGCTAAGTACCAACAGAATATCCAGCTCACGGTTGCACTCAGCTACTGCTGGGGAATTATAATATGATTTATTTTTGTTTTTTACTCTTAAATTTTTTTATAGGGAAACAATGATTAAATATCGGAATTACCATATTCATAAACAAAACCCACTGTTCTTCCACCTCGGACTCATCAACCCGATAGATCAACTGCCAGTCCTGCGCTGCAAGCATATGCCGAAAAAGTTGTCTTTCCTGTAGGCTGAAGACTACGGTTCAATTTAATAGACGTCCCAAGACCATCAAGCTGGCTGTATGATCTGAAATATAAGTGTGTAATACCTCTGCTGTAAAGTCATTACAGTTTGTAGAACTATTGTCTATACATGACTGAGCACCATTGCAAAACCTTGTAGGTTCAAATATTGCAGGCAAAAGACTATAAGAACTCACTAGAGAAAGAAATGCTGCCGAGTCACAATTATTCCTCAAGATATTGACATTAAAATCACCTGCCAAAAATATTAAAACTGTATCATCTATAAGTTTGTTTAAAAGTACATCCATTTTTCCTAAGAATAAATAGTCCAATGTTAACTCCACAGCTGCATATTCAAACAAGAGATAATCATAAAGCTCCATTACGGCGTTTCTCTTCTTCCAAGAAATTCCATGGCACACAGACCGCATGGAGACTTTCCTCCAACAGTAGAAGGATGCATGCTCATTTCGATTTAGTGAATCGAATGACAGATGTAACAAAACTAACAAACGTTGTGAAAACTGAAGAAAGCAAATTTATTTACAAAATGATAAATAATCAACAAAAATGTAATATAAATATTAATATTTTAAATCAAGTACATGGATACTGTAATTACTAAATTGCATAAGCTACTAAAGAAATATCACCCTGTCCTAAGTTTGAACTTGAACTTGGAGATTGTTATATAAACTTTAAAGACAAACTATAAACAACGCGAGCAATCAACGGGAGCGACTTTCAACCTTAAGCAAGCAATGGTCAGCAGTTTTATTATATAAATACGCTACCGAACCTTCAGTTCTTCAGACTTTGTTCTCACCACAACCAGCTCCCAGGTTAGCTATACGTTGCCTCCGGGTTTTATCCGCTCCTAGAGTTAGCTATACAGCTGCTTTAGGTTCTACCTTTATTCCTTACCAAACCTGGTACCGGTTAGTCATTTGACGACTGCTAGGACTAGGAGTGTCACAACCACCGTAGAAAAGTCAAATCGAGAAGTTTGTCAGAGTTGAGAAAGACAAGTGTCTAAATAGTCAGTTAAAAAGTTTAGTGAAATATTTTAGTGCTCTTAAATAAAACCCAACTCTAAAGAAAAACTATAATTATAAGACAGTAAACAAAGACCTATAAACCATACCTCAGTTCGAGAAAACATGCGCACCTTAGTAATCGGGTATAATAGAATCTCATTTTTTCACCAATAGTCATTGTTAAAGCTTTATCGTTTCTTCTTACCCAACGTAACTCGGCCCGGTCTACTCCAGTTACCCCCTGGTACGCTAAGCAAGGCGTGTCCTCACGGATACAATGGTAGATTAAGGGAAGTGATAAGACCCCGTCATTGTACTAATCGCGACGCGGCTCTTCTCTGAGAAGTTATTCTTTTTAAAATCGCTACAACCACCCAGACTATTCGTGACAATATGGTACTCAATCCCATGACAAAATATTTATAGAGCATAATAGAACTAACAAAGATCTTGACAATCCAGTTAATAAATGTATATAAACCATAATTCGCTACTCGAAACTATGAACAACAGTCGTAGTTTTAACTTTTTTTAAGAAAGATGATTTAGATCATTATAAATAATAAATGCTACTGTCTACTGTTAGTGTTTCGTGATTCCTAAAAATTGTATGTCAAATTGTCTAATAATTGTTATTTAGCATGTATAAGTTAAAGAAAAGGTTATAAACTAGCAACGAATTCGGAGACCAGTAATTATTACTGCTTTGGAAATCCTACAAATAATGTAAATGGTAGAATATTGGTACATACCAGGAAGTTTACATAATGTAGAAAAATATTTACTAAATATATTTTCCTAATTAGTTGCAGTTTTTCTTCCTTAATAAAAGTATTTAATTTTAACCAAATTATTTTGCAGTTCTAAGGCAGCGAAGCATTACAGGCCAAAATTCCATGAGAGGTCGTATTTCATTTGGTGGGGCTCCAGACACTCCCCAACGACAGTTGGCATTGCCTTCATCAATAAATCGAAGGTATGTATTAATTTTTTAGTAAGAAAATAAACTACCAGCCTGTTTTCTGATAGAATGTGATTTCTTAAAACAAAATTGATTTTTGTTGTTAGTATGATTTTTCATGTTGGTGATTTATAGATTTCAGTATTACATTGTGAAAACCTTGCAACTCCAGAAGTAATCTTTAACCATATTTCGTTTGAGTTTTTTTATTTGTCCATTGTAACCTGAAATATAATCTAAAGGAATATAGATGGTATAATAAAAAGCATGTCAATATGGTTAGTTTTGCTGCAAAAAATATCGCCTGTTCCTTTATATGTAAACTAAATGAGGTGGGCCCTGATGATGACTTATATTTGTTTAGGGGCTCGGTCAAATATTTGAAAAACACCTTCGGATAATAAATATATTTTGTTATTTTTCTTCTATTTGTGGTTTCATATCACCTGACAATAATTATCATATTTATTAGATCAATGAATGTTTTGCAAACTCCTGGCGGTCCCTTAGGAATAAGCCCGACAGCGGGTCCTTCTTTACCAAGGAGTATCCTTCCTCGAGATCGTACTGTTTTGGATAAGATGGTAGACTATTTGGTCGGCGACGGCCCATCTAACAGATATGCTCTTATTTGTCAAAAGTGCAAAAGTCATAATGGTAGGTAATGGTGCATTTTTTGTATATAATAATAAGTTCAGGCCATTCACAAAGCATCAATTTCAATATAAGATCCGTAAATAGTTTATACGCTCTGTCTGGTCCCTTAAGTCCAGGACTAGAGATCCAAGTGTAACCGCAAATATTGCTTGATACTCTATTATAGGTTATTTACTATGGTGCTAAGCAATGTAGACAAATGTTACAAAGGGTGATGATTGTTGTCCATATAGGCTGATATGAAAAGTTAATCTTAAAATAAACGATAGGAAAAATAAAGAATTACATTCTTTGTTTATGAATTGCTCACCAAGGTTCACTTTTTCTTGGTATGCTTACTTGGCAACTTTTGCTTTACATTTTTGATTATTGAAGCTCGATTTTAAGTGGCATAGTTTTAAGCTGTTTCTTTATGAGGATGCATGAGGGGTCCATTGGGACCAACGTGCTGAAGCTTGTGGCCACCTATCTTTTCCAGAGTTCAAATGGTATAACTTGTAAAAAATAACTTGGACGTTTCTTTACATGATATTTTCGTTAGTTAATATACTCAGTTGTAATTTTTCATAATTGCTTTTTCTAGATCTTCATCTCTTGCATGAATGTATCATCTTTGACAACCTGTCTTTTATTAGGTATGGCACTTAAGGAAGAGTTTGAATATCTAGCCTTTCGTTGTTGTTATTGCAATACCTTCAACCCAGCGCGAAAAATGAGACCGGTTGGACCAAAATTTCAATCGCCTCTAATGCTAACACCAGCAAAGACTTATAGCAATGTCGAATCTTCCGATTCTGATAGGAATTCAGAGAACGATTCCGACTCGGACAGAAAGGTATGTTTAATATCCCAGTTTGTTACTGTTTATTAGTAGTGTGAAAATTTGCAGATTATATTGATCTGGTCCAGTACGCTTAATTTTAACTGGCAGGGTCTCAAAATTTTTGAACATTTTGGTAGCATCACCAGAAATTAGGTCAGCAACTTTGTTACACCCCCAACTAATATTAATATTCCGGATTGGGCCTTGTGCTACTCTGTCATAAATAATCTTTTACCAACCAATTTACAGCCTTCATTCCTGGTAATCCTTAGCATGAAAACTCGTAGTACCGAGTCTACGCCACTGGTCAAAACGAGCAGTAGGTAGATACTTTTAAAATCCGAATTCCGCGCATCGGGAGTCCTCCAATCGCTCATTGCTAAACGAAATTTCTTTGTAACTTAAAAACTATTTAGCAGACATCTATAAAATATGTATCTGATGATTAAATAAAAACAATCAATAGTTGAGAGTAAAATGGCTGATTTTCAGTATATCTTGTTTGTCATAGACAAAACAATATAAGGAGTGCAGGGCGTTATTTTGTTCACTATGAATTATTGTAATTGGACCTTATAGTTTATACTTGCTTTTTCTTTGATAGCCTATTATCGAAGAACCAAGAAGCGATTCTCCTGATACCGCTAAAACGTCAGATTTCGAAAAGGTATCAGATTCAGAGTTGTTGAGTGATGACTTGAAGATGGA
>MU182412.1:287850-362539 GCA_016904865.1 Pissodes strobi | reverse complement strand
ATATCACTACATTAAGAAGCCTTATACACTTGTACGAAGCCCGGTTTCGGGCTTCCTAAAAACAAGGTGTATAAAATTGTCAACAAGCCCATAGTGGCTACAGGAAACTATAGCCAAAATTTAACATGGGCTTCATATGGGTCGGTTATATCGTAAAACATGCGTACCGTAGTTCCCAACAACGTTGCATAGGGGGCACCCTTCGCAATCTGTGTAAAAATTATATACTCTTTCGAGATACTGAGCATTTTACGAAGCCTTTGGGTACATGGTAGCTTTTCCATGTCCCGGCTTAATTGGCAACGTCGTATTACATTTTTTGTGTGTCTATATTTAGAATTCCAAGAAACTTACTATCCAGTATCTCAGGCTGTTTCAGTTATTTTATTATTATATTCGTCCTTAAGAAGTACATGGCTCGGGCGCCCGGGCTGCGTAAAACATCGAAAATATTTTTGAAATGAAAACTTCTTTAGGCGCGTTTTGCGTCTTTTTTTTTGTGCGGGTTGAATGAGACCGAGCCGTCACGGTCGGATATGTAACGTCACGCTCATTCTACTGGCATGTTCCCATATAGGTAGAGGGCTGAAATTTTCAGGGGATGTAGCCGGGGTAGAAAAGAAGATCCTGGAAGAAAAGGGGACTCTGTTACCTCCCCCCGTTTGGCCAGGGGAGGAGGAGAAAGAAAAACTTAAATAATTCATTTCGGGAGAACGGGAAGAGGTACGGGGTCGAAATTTTTATGGTAGGTGCACCCCATGGGGGGCCACCTTAGACCATACGAGGGGAACCGGGGCTCTAGTTTAAGGAGAGATTTTGGGAGGAAAACCGTTTTTCGTCCGTATCTCTGTAACGAAGGCTCAGATAGAAATTCTGACAAACGATGATCTCGCTTGTTGAAGTTTTCACTTCTATCGTGTGGTCTTAAGCACACACAATTTTTTGTATTAGTTTCAAGAGGACACATCTGGTAAGTATTTCTTCGAAAATTAAATAAATCGATTTAGGATTTTGATAACTTCGGATCGTGAGATCATTTATTTTTCATTTCCGAAACCTCGAGGCTAAACTTGAACTCGGTCTTACAGAGGGATAGGCAAGAGTGCAACAAGTCGAAGTTATTTTTTTACGAAGCCAAACATTTTTTAAGGAAAATTTTTTGCAGAAAGAATAAATAGAAATTAGCAGTAACAATAAAGAAATTTTGTGCAAAAGGCAAGTTAAGTCTAGGTAATAGCAAAGAATATTCTACTAGAATATTCTTTGGTAATAGCATAGCCTAAAGAAAACTATAGCTGCGACACTTAAGCGCGGCACCTTTGACATGCGAGGATCAACTTTATCACTATGTAGTGGGGAGGAAATAAATAAATCTAACTCGACGTCAACCCCCCGGCAATCATTAGTGAAGTGAACCGTACTAAAATTTTTTGGGACGTTATATACTAAAATTATTGTTACTCTCCCCTATTATTTTATTTAAACTTTCATCACAAAATATATGATTTATAAAATACTGTTTATTTCGAGTAGAGAATAACCATTTTTTTGATCCAAAAAGCTGCATAAAGAGAGCCGGATATTTATTTAAACATTACACCTGAAAGAAATAGTTAAAAATGTCTTTTAAAGTGAAATTAACCCAGATATGCCTATAGTCCTACATATAGAACGCCTTTCCGAACGAACTCTAAAATGTTTTACAGCAAATTTATGGTGCTGCCATCTATGCATAGACTTTATAAACCTTGGATTCAATCAATAAATGCCAATATTTCGTTATTCAGTAGTGTTTTTGTAACTTTTTGTCGTTAAAATAGATTTTGTTTGAAGCCAAAAATGGATCCGATTGACTTGAGATTTTTGGGGTAAGTAAAAGTTTAGATTTCTCTATTTATTTGTTGCAAGCCGTACGTAATTATATACCAGAAAGACTAAACTTATCATTTTGAGGCTATAAAATAAAATATTTTTCGGATGGTCGTCAAAAACCGGTTAAGAATATTACCGTCCTACATGTAGGACGTCAGGAATATATACAACGGTGAGATATTTTAGGCAAATTCTATTTACTTAGTAGTTTTTTCATTGTTTTAGGGGTTTGACCTTGCACGAAGCACTTCAAATGATTGAGGAGGATGAAAGCGATACTGCGGCCGAGATTATTTTACTTCCACCAGAAAATGCATGCGGAAATAATTCGGATGTAGATTCTGGCGAAAAAGATAATGTAAAGTTAGATAACTTTTCTGGAAATCAGTTGAGAGCTCCAGTGGAAATAAGGTCCAAAAAGCCGATTTACGAGTTCGAGGAAGAAGACAACATTCCTTTGGCCGAACTCGTACGAAACACTTCCAGCAAGAGAAAAAAAACTTACAATTGGGTCGTCCAAGATATTGTTGCTCCCGATTATATTGGGGAGGATTTTGTTTTTTCAGATATGCAGCCTAAAAAAATAAGGCCAGCAATATAACCATCCGAGAAATGAAATGTTTTTTTGGTGTGCTAATTCTAAGCAGCTACGTTCAATTACCGCGACGACGCCGGCGCATGTTTTGGGAAAGAGAAAAGGATACACATAATGATCTTGTGGCGAATGCAATATCAAGGGATAGATTTGAGTATATAATGAGTAACATTGATTGTGCCGATAATAATAATCTTAAGCCGAATGACAAATTTGCTAAAGTACGACCAATTATTGAACATCTAAATAAAAGATTTATAGAACAAGCACCTTTACAAGAATGCCATAGCATAGACGAAGCTATGGTGCCATATTTTGATCGCCATGGATGTAAGCAATACATCCATGGCAAACCTATAAGATACGGTTATAAGTTTTGGATGGGATGTACTCGTTTGGGTTATGTGAATTGGATGGTACCATATCAGGGAGCTACAACGCATATCGGAAACCGTTACAAAGAACTAGGCGTCGGAGCCGGTGTGGTTCTAAGTTACGCTGACGTCCTAAGAGAAAAGTGGCCAGATAAAAAGTTTCATCTTTTTTTTGACAATTTCCTCACTTCCTGTGCATTGCTAAACTTGTTGACTGACAAAGGACTCAGGGGGACTGGTACCGTTAGACAAAACAGAATTGAAAAAAAATCCATTTCAGGGAATAGATCTGAAGAAAAAAAATCGTGGAGCATACGAGTACCGACTATGTACTGAAAATAGACTGATAGCTGTGCAGTGGAATGATAACAGCATAGTTAACCTACGTTCCAATTCTGTAGGAGTACAACCGATAAGCTCGATAAAAAGATATTCACGAAAAGAAAAGAAAAGTATTTATGTCGATCAACCTTGTATTGTAAAACTCTATAATGCCAATATGGGAGGCGTTGACAGGTGTGACAAAAACATCAGTCTTTATAGGATTTCTATTAGGGGTAAAAAGTGGTACTTTCCACTCATTGCTCAATGTATAGGTTTAGGCATACACAACGCATGGCAACTCCACCGACTTGATAAAGGCGTCCTCGATCAAATTACGTTTAGACGCCAAATTTCAATGGCAATTTTACAACAAAATGCAAAAGTTACCACTGGCATCGTTAGCGGAAGGCCGTCTCAGAGGGAAAATGCTTCTGTTCGATATGATAACATGGGTCACTTGGTAGTACCTCAAGAAAAACAAACTAGATGTCGTATGTGCCATCTTAAGACTACAACTAGGTGCATGAAATGCGATGTCGGTTTACACGTCAAATGTTTCGTTGAGTACCATACCATGTAAAATAACTATACGTTAATAAATTTATCATAACATAAAACAGACGTTTATTTTCCTGACGTCCTATATATAGGCCGCCCTAAAAGGGTGACCGAATAAGGGAAATTTCTTTGCTTTTATGCCTAATAAAATATAAAATGACATCAGTATCAAAGTGTTATCGTTTTCATTTAATTTTCAAGAATTCAGGCATATCTGGGTTAAGAATGGCGAATGTAGATTACTTGTAGTAAGTACAGCATTCTTGAATGCTGAATATAACTATAATAGAATATAAGCTCTAAGTTAATCTTTAAATATCAACAAGATCTATACACAACAAAAGTTTTTTTAAATGAGATTTTATTTTGCACAAGTAGTTACAGTTTTAGACGAACTTGTGAAGATCTGCAATAATAATTTTGAAAATTTTGATTTATCTAGTTGTTCTCTTCTAAGCTTAAAAGAGATCTTATAAAAGTACATAATTTTGTTTTCTATAGATTCTTAGCAACCTGCACAATTTTATAAACGTATTATGTACGATTTTGCATATTTTTTCGTAACAGCTTTTTCATTTTATTCGCTAGATAAAAATATTGTCAAGATGGTGAAATGAAAGTAAATTTTTGATCTGGCTATAGTTCACGAGCTAGTTTATGCATGAAGTGCACAATTAGGCTAAATCGGAGCAACCTGTACCGTGCGTTCAATTTATCTTGATGACATTTTGATTCGCTGTAACTTTTTTGTTTTTAAAGATATCAAGTTAAACAAAAAAGCAAAATGTAGGGTTGGTAGCCAATTTTTTTTCTACGTTACATATAAAATAAAACACTAACGATATTCTGATATATCAGCCTACTCTATATTTTTTAAATGGAACACCCTGTATATTACTACATTTTTGGAATCTCTAGAGAAGTCTAAACACATTTCGTGTATAATATCTTATACATACCTATCTTTCTTTAGGTGTTTACGAAATATTGACAGTTGAAAGTCGTGCATTTTGACATTTTGATAAGCTTTAAAATCTACGCATGAGAGCAAAGAAAACGGTTTGCATATTCCTGTCTTAGGTTTTCATGAGCTATCAAATGACAGTAACTTTGAATTTAACCCGCGAATAAAATTGACCGGAACTTTTAAACCTCCGGTTAAATTGAAAGCCACTGTCACAAGCTGGATTTATAGTTTCCGTAAAGTAAGAAGTAAGCAGTAAGCCGTAATCGATAAGAAGTAAAACGTAAGCAGTAACAAACATTTGATTCATAGTTTCCGTAAGAATTTGTTTCCTATTTTTGTCATTTGCCAAATTCAGGTTTATGGTAAATATTATATTCTCCGTCCCCTATCTTTTCCTCCACTTTTTTTGAATCTCTTCAATTATAAAATACCATAAATTTAGAAAACTTTAATAATTATTAACATTCTATTACATACTACATACCAGTGGAACACATTGCAGAAGCAATTGCCTCACAAGAGTCCCAAGCGTTGCATCTTTTATTAGTATCTATATAATCCTTTAATATAACGAATAATGCTGAATAATGTTTATTAAAATATGGTCTTCTTCGTATTCCGTCAGTAAAAAAATACACAGAGATGAAATGTAAACAAACAAAAATCAAAAATGCCGGCAGCCGACAAGCATGCGTTCAGGTTAAATATCGTATTACGCCTGTGCACTATCGCCGTAAGCCGTAAGAAATGGAATTGAACCATTTCTTACTTCTTACTGCTTATCGCTTACTGCTTACTGATGAACTGTGAATGTCAACGTTACTCGCCATTTGTTTATTTTTCTTACTGCTTATCGTTACTTCTTACTTCTTACTTTACGGAAACTATAAATCCAGCTTCATTCGATAGCTTACAGTGTTGCCAATCTGAATTTGTGAAATTACACGATGAGCTGTTCAAATTGCACGCTTTTACACGCTTTTGGTTTCACAAATACACACATTTTACACACCACCTAATTTGTCATTCCTGTCTACTTAGAGCAGTTTTGAGCCTTCGCGCATGCGTACGCGCTAATTCATATATTTTCAGTTTTTTCTTGATTTTGGGCATTGCCTTCGGTTAGTTTTGTTTGGTTGTGCCCCCGGAGCGAGCGGATAGCCATGTGTGAAGTGAAATATTAGAACGACCACACCTGGCTGCTGCCAATTGGGCAGGTCCGAAGGTTGAAAATTTGCTATAGGCAGACGCGCGTATTTAAGTCTAGGTCCGAATGGCAATTGGGCGCCCGACAGTCTTGCCAGTGTTTTATCGGTAAAACCATATATGTAACTTGTTACATATATGGATAAAACAATGCTAGTTTACCCATGCTTTTACGGTCCAATCAAATGCTTCCAACTGCAGTGGTGGTCCAGTAGTTAGATGCAGTATCTGTGATATGGCGGCCCGGGTTCTATTCCCATCAGTTTTCTTTTTATTTTTTTTAAGATTATGTTTGTAAAAGGTTTTTTTATTCATTTTGGGCATGTCTTGGTTTATTTTTGGTTAGTTTTAGTTGGTTACGCCCCAAGCGTGAAGTGAAATATTAGACATTCTAAATTAGTAAACAAATCACAACAATGGCAATACAGGACGCCCAGTTGCCATTGGGACCTAGACTTTAGTCACCATCTACATTTTAATATTTTGAAAAATCAGGAAGAAATGATAACTTTTTTTGACAAATGATTTAGAGAAATGAATCCAAATCTGCCCTGTCTCCGGTCAACCAACAGGCTCGGTTCGCACACATTTTACTCTTATCTGCACAAGTCCCCGACTGACGAGATATGGGCTTGCGCGCGTAATTTTTTTTTAAACCAAATAGAACTAACCCAAATTTAAAATAAGGAACAAGCCTTAACCTTAAAAAATATTAAAAAAGTCTTGCCACACCGACGGGAATCGAACGCGGGCCATCCCTTCACAAGCACAGAATCTGACTACTGCACCACGAGATGCGCTGACGCCAATTTCCTCGACCGTAAACACATGTTTGTCAGAAATGTGTTTGTGATGCGCGCGCAAGTCCAGGGCTTGTCAGGCGGGTGGATGATTAAGAATAAAGTATTTGCGCCAGGCTAAACAAAAAAATAAAAATGTAACAAGACAGAGGTGAGGTGTGGTGTCACGCTGTCACACTTGGGTTTGTATTTTGCTTTGACAAGGGAAGTTTTGTGCCATATACGTATAAAAGACGTATATGTTTTGTGCTGTCACAATTGCCACGTGACTAGTGTTGCCACCCCTATTACAAAAGTAAGATCTATTATAATCGGGTACTTTCTATTACGCTGTTTCCAAAGCAAAAAGAATCTATTAGTTTTTTTTTGTTATATCATGGTTAGGCTACCAAAAATTGTTACAAGCATCTAGTTCTCAAATTCTTGATATTAAACACAAAAATAAAATAATAAATAGCACTTATTTAACCGCACAATGCATAGCACAGCGAAAAGGAATAAGAACCAAAAACTAGTGGTGTAAAAAAAGTAACTACTCGTTACTTTATATTCGTTACTATCCAATACCCGAAATACCGAATACCGAACCGAGAACTCTATCGTTACTTCGTTACTTTGAATAGAGTGATTACATATTACATTACACTATTACACGGTGGTCGGCACTTACGGGACTCACCGCTATGGTCGGGTGGTCGCAGCATATTTTGTCGTATTTTGTCTCGTTACTTTGAAATATTTGCAGTGCTGTTCTATTGTTCTATGAATTATGGTTATGAAAGGTATGTCCATCAGCGACCTTATCGAATTTATGAGCTAAGTTGATATTAGACCTTATATTAAATTGACTACTTCATTTCAAAGAGGAGAAGTAGTCTGAAGGGAAAGAATGTACAAAATATATTATTTTTACATTGTAATTATGACCTCTAAGTACCTGCATTTTTTGATATTTCTTTTTATATTCTAGATATGTTGTGTTTGTTTAGTTTTCTAGTACTTTAGGATTATTATGAGAATTGTTCATAAGTAAATAACACAGATTATAAAGTATATATTATTTACTATGTAATAATGAACATTTTTGCAGTTTGCGTTACATACATGTTTTGTTTCCTCGTACCATGTATCTCTGTTATTTCATAATTATGAAAAAAGTTACTGATGACCCAAATAGCCAAATATATGAAGCAAGTGCCTTAACTTCATACACCTTCGTAATTAAACAGTATTTCACAAGAGTACTTAGAATCGTCTTATTAGCCAAATAAAAATTATATGATTGATGGAGATGAAGGTATTGCAGTAAACATTATGATAAACGATAGTAGTCATAGATAAATATTAAGGAGGAAAGTAACGAATCATACAATACACAAAATATACCTACTAATCGAAGTAATCAAAGTAACGAAGTAACGAATATTTGCAATGATTACTTTATACCAAAGTAACGAAAAGTAACGAGTAGTCAAAAGTAACGAAAATCGACACCACTACCAAAAACGAACAAACAACAAATAATACTATGCACACAGTGAACGAAGCAGTCAAAGCACCAAAATTCCATGGGGATCCCATGCCCATCAAGTTTAGGTGCTGACAGTGTTAACACCTTCCTAATACCATTGTCTTTATAAGAAAATACTTAATAGAAAATAGATAAAAGCAAAGCCATTGTTTACAATGGCAAAACCTTGATGAATAACTAAAACTAAACTGAAGTGCCGAGTTCCGTATTGTAGGTCATAGCCCGACAGATGTCGTTGAATTTGTAAATCAGAACAGGAAAGCACGTCTAGTTCTATTTATTTTTTATTACAATAGATGGCTATGTTCATCGGCACTTAGCATATTACGCTATCGCTTCTAAGCGCTAACAGTCCCGTTGATCGACACGACACTCTCCTTAGCGGAAAAGTCTACTGTCAAAATCAAAAGACGTTCTTCATAACATAACCTATTTGTTTATTTTTTCGGTTTTAAAAAAATAGTTTCTATAACTATACGTTTGTCTTGTCAGCTGGGCAACAAGACATTCTTCTAATCTAGTTAAATTTTACCGCTTTTCGAATTCCTAATAGTAATTTCTGCAAAAATCGCTTACTTTTATGTTTATGTTCGAGAATTATGTTGTTGCCATTACAAACAACGTCCCCACTCATGGTCACTTAGTTGACCGTTTGTCCCCACTTGCATAGGTGATCGCAGTCCAGTTAGATGCTATAAGTGTGTCATTATTATCCATTTTTTACATACCTTTAACATAAATCTGCATAAACAAACAATTTAATAATTAAAATTTAAAATGAAAGGTTAGTTTATTATTTGAAATTATTCGCCATTTTGGTGCTAGCGTAGCCCGCTGACTAAAAAAGCGCTTTCATTTAGCGCTAACTACGCTAACGTTCGCTTTTCTGCTGAGGGGTAGTTCAATACCGATTTAGCGGTTAGCGCTTGCAAGCGCTTACAATCGCTAAGACCCGTTGAACATAGCCGATGGCAATGGTATTTCGGTAAAGAAGTGGCCGTGGCTTTGGCTTCGAAAACCGTCAAAAAACTTTTCAAATTACAGAATTACACGCAAAATATACGCTTTTTGTGAAATTACACACAAAATACACGCTTTTTGAGAGCGTTCGAAAAATGCACGCAAGGCAATCAAAACGCACACAAAGCGTGTAATTACATGCTAATTGGCAACACTGATAGCTTATGAAAACCTAAAATAGAGATGTGCAAACCGTTTTCTTTGATCTCGTGCGGTTTAGAGCCTGTCAAAATGCCCGACTTTCAACTGTCAATATTTCGTAAACAGCTAAAGATAGGTATAGGATATTATACACGACATGTGTTTTGATTTCACTAGAGAGTCCAAAAATATAGTAATATACAGGGTGTTCTATTTAAAAAAATATATAAAGTAGTCTTTTGTGTCAGAAAATTATTGGTGTTTGTTTTATATGTAATCTAGAAAAACTAGGCTACCAACCCTACATTTTGCTTTTTTGTTTACCTTGGTATCTTTAAAACCAAAAAAGGTACAGCAAATCAAAATTATATCAAGGTGCTGATCAAATCTGAAATAATGGATATATGTGGATACCGATCGACTTTTACGAAAAACAACCAGCAAAACAAAAACAATTTTTTTGAGACTTACGCCTTTACGGTAGAATACGAACTGTTTATTGTCAAACCAAATGTTTTGCACTTTTTTATCTTCCACATAACCACAACCTGGAAAATACTCCCCACCAAACCGAAAATTTCGTAATCTAGATTATTACTAAATAACTAAGATAAGAAGATGCAAATCGTTTCGCGCTAAGTTAAACAGATCAAATTCTTTAAATGGAAAGGAGGCTATTCGACATGCTACATGAAATTTATCTAGAATTTTTAGAAGAATTCGAAAATCGGAAAATATGTCCCGCTCTTTTGAGACCTTTTATATTGAAATATAATTCAATTATATTGTCAAACTAAAATCAACATGGCTAAATGATGAAATGGTTGTAAGACTAATAAAAAAATTAAAAACATGTTATTTCTATAAAATGTGTATACATATGAAGGGTACAGGGGAAAAATGATCTAAGCGCCATTTCCATAGGAAACTTTTTTATTATTGACTTCACAGAAAATTTTATTCTTGATAAAAGTTGGTGTGAAAAAAAACTAATTTTGACAATGCTAAATTAAAGATAAGTTATACAGGGTACTCAATAAATACAAAAATGATGGTTAAAAAATCAAAAACTTTGGAATATCGGAAAACCTTCTACAGAAAAATAAAGCTCGTATTAAGATAAAAATAAAAGTGAAATACCATTTTTTCCAAAAGTGCACCGCACCGTTGCAGAGAAAATTCATTTCAATTGCTGAAAAAAACCGCTTTTTCTTAATTTTGTCCTTATTTTTTTCAGCAACGATGCACCTTTGGAAAAAATGGTATTTGACTTTTATTTTTACCTTAATAGGAGCTTTATTTTTCCTGTTGAAGCTTTTCCGATATTCCTAAGTTTTTGTTTTTTTTTTAACCATCATTTTTGTATTTTTTAAGTACCCTGTAATACTTAGTCTTAATTTAACATTGTCAAAATCTGTTTTTTTCCAAGCACCAACTTTTATCAAGAATAAAATATTCTGTGAAATCAATAATAAAAGTTTCCTATGGAAATGGCGCTTAGATCGTTTTTCCCCTGTACCCTTCGTATATATTTTATGAATGTTTCCATATTATTAATTTTCGATTATTTTTGAGCACTTTAAATTTTGTAACCTATTATGATACGTTTTAGTCCGTTTTGGTGCTTTTAGTTAGTTTGGGTTAGTTCAATCAGCTTTCGTTTAGTTTTAATTTATTTTAGTCATTTGAACCCGGTTCCGATACATTATAACCAATTTTAATATTTTTGGTTAGTTTTGGTTAGCCGCCAAAACTGGGTCGTTCAATCAACTATCGATTACTTTCGGTTCCGATACGTTATTACCAATTTTAGTGTTTAGGATAGTCGCCAAAATTTAATTGATCTGGATTAGTTTTAACTTACTTAATATTATTTTTGAGCTATTCCGATACGTTTTAGTCCGTTTTGGTACTTTTAGTTACTTTTGGTTGGTCTTTCAATCAAATTTTAGTTACTTTCAATTTACTTTAGTTATTGAATTAATTCAAGTTAGTCGTCAAAAGTCGCTCAATTTTGATTAGTTTCAACTTATTTTAATATTTTTAATCTGTTACGATACGTTTTACCCCTTTTTGATGCTATTGGTTAGTTTTGGTTAGTCGTTCAATCGACTTTCGGTTAGTTTCAGTTAGTTTTAATTTAGTTTAGTAATTTGAATCGGTTCGTATACGTTATAACCAATTTAAATGTTTTTAATTAATTTAGGCTAGTCGCCAAAATTCGGTTAATTTGGGTTAGTTTCAACTTACTTTAATAATTTTAATCTGTTACGATATGTTTTGGCCCTTTTGGTGCTTTTGGTTACTTTTGGTTAGTCGTTCAATCGACTTTCGGTTAATTTCAGTTAGTTTTAATTTATTTAAATCATATGAACCGGTTCCGATACGTTATAACCAATTTTAAAGTTTTTGATTACTTTCGGTTAGTCGCCAAAATTGGGCTAATTTGGGTTAGTTTTAACTTACTTTCGTTCAATCAGCTTTCGGTTAATTTCAGTTAGTTTTAATTTATTTTATTCATTGTAACCGGTTCCGATACGTTATAACCAATTTTAATGTCTTTGGTTACTTGCCAATATTCGGTTAATTTGGGTTAGTTTTAATTTACTTTAGCATTTTTAATCTGTTCCGATACGTTTTAGTCCGTTTTTGTGCTATTAGTTACTTTTGGTTTGTCATTCAATCAACTTTCGGTTACTTTCAGTTAGTTCCAATTTATTTTAGTCATTTGAATCGGTTCCTATACGTTATAAGCAAATTTAATATTTTTGGTTAGTCGCTTAAATTCCTTTCGTTTTGGTTAGTTTTAACTTACTTTAATTTTTGTAAACTATTACGATAGGTACGTTTTAGCCTGTTTTGGAGCTTATGGTTACTATTGGCTAGCTTTGATTAGTCGTTCAATTAACTTTCGGTTGATTTCAGTTAGTTCCAATTTATTTTAATCATTTGAACCGATTCCGATACCTAATGATCAAATTTAAGTTTAAATAAACAAACTAACTAGCTGCTTAATTCTGCCGTTCTTTTCCCAATTTAACACATACACATTAACTTATTTATATGACATACAAACAAAACAATATATACTCATAACGTCTATTTACCCAAACAACGAATCATTTTCTATTTTAATTCCTATGAAAATTTATTGCATTCCGGCCCTGGTAAGCGCGTATGATTGGCATCGAGTTCCAACTGCGTGGTGTCCTCGCTTCACTGAGCTTCACGGAGAAAATTTGATTCCGTACCCCACTAAACGAGCCGAGTGTCGCGGCTATAGTTTTCTTTAGGCTATGGTAATAGCTTCACCAATTTTTAGACTCAAAGTTAGTCTCTTTTTGAAAAACAGTTATTTTAAAAAGGTTACGGAAAAAAATGTTGCAAATTAACTCCATTTACAGCTGATTCCTTTGTGATTATGTTTAATAGTTTTTCTAATAAATAAAATTCCGTGTATTGTTTCATAATAATCTGTTTCTTAGTTACATGGATTTTAACTAGTCTAACTACAAATAATAAAAGATGACATGTGTCTAAATATATTTAGACAAACCTATTTTCAAATAATGCTTCATAAACAATAATATTAGTTGTGACAATACCAATTTGCTCTTTTAACATATTACGTAAAGCATGGATAAATATGCTGAAAACCAATATCAAAATGATCTAACAAACACCATCTACACTGGAAAAAACTATTACTGTTATAATTTAGGAAATACAGTGTGGTCAATGTCTAACTAACTAACCTCAACATGAACAACCCATATATTTTTGAAATTAGGAGGACAAATACTTTCATTTTGAATGCCATTTAAAAAAAATCAATTTAGGCCCATAATTCTTTTCGTCGAGTGCATTCGAGCAGCGTACCTACAATTGGTGTTTGTCTTATTTATTTAGTTATTTCCAAGAACCTAATGGTTCAGATATAGAAAATAGTGATTTAGCTTCATCAGACGTAGAAGAATTTGCGCGAATAGCCATGAATTCGCTTCTACCGGCCCGGTCAAGGATACAATATGAAAATGCATATACAGGGTGAGTTTTTTAAAGTGTTACAATGCTATACCAGGAAAACGGTTTGGAAAATGTTCATGAAATTTTGATGAGGTCATAGTGATGTAGGGGGACATGTTTTACCATACTTTTTACATTTTTCCCCTTTCTTGATTTTAAGGGGTGGGGGGTAACTTTGACATTTTAAATGGAATGATGTATTTTTATTTCCAAAATTCAAATCTACATAAAAAACTACGTTAGTATGTGCATTTTATTTAAAATTGTTTCCATGGTTACGGAGCTATTAGAAATTTAAGATATTAGAATAAAAAAACACTTACAACTTATCCACAGTTTTTTCAACGTCTATTATGTTTGAGAAGATGTTCAAAATGCCTTCCTTGAACTTCTAAACATTTTCGCACTCTTCGCTTGAATGAATTTCGCACCCGTTCTTACATTTCAGGTGTCACTAATAAGCAGGCAGAACGGATTCGGTGTTTCATGTCATCTAAAGTTGTAGGTGCGGTTGCCATTACTTTTTCTTTTATAAAACCACACAAAAAGAAATCAAGGGGTGTTAAATCCGGGGATCGAGCAGGCCAGTTGATCGGGCCGGATCCACCAATCCACCTGTTTTCAAATATTTGATCTAAATAATTTCGGGCCTGAATTGCATAATGGGGTGGAGCCCCATCCTGATGAAACCACGCGTCAAGGTTTATGTCCATCGGGTTCAATAATTGGCGTAATTGGTTTCTTAAAAAATGTGTGTACATTTCTCCATTTAAATGTCCTTCAAAAAAATGTGGACCAATAACTTTATCCCCAATAATGCCACATCACACATTAACTGACCACGGATGTTGATTTGGTCGAGTTCGCATCCAGTGTGGATTTTCCTGCGCCCAACCTGTGCTAATGAGAAATAGCTCAATGTTACCTGTCCACAATTATGGAAACTGGCTTCGTCTGAAAAAATAATATTCTTCAAGTATCTGTTATTTCCTTGCATTTGTCTTGTTACCCAATGACAAAAGGTGACGCGATTTTCAAAGTCTTGCCCGTACAGCTCTTGGTGAAGCGTAATGTGGTATGGATGAAACTTGTATAAGTGCAATATTGTCATAACTGATTTTTGACTCATTCCAGCATCGAAAGCAAGCCGCCGGGAATTTACATGAGGGTCAATAGCTACCACTCCTAAAACACCAACTGCCCTGTCTTCGTTCGTTTGGGTTCTTCTTTGAACTCGCTGTTTCGCCTTCAAACTGCCAGTAGTACGACTTCTGGTTTCAAGCCTTTTGAAAGCCATGTGAGACTTCGGGTTATTAGCAAACCTCTCTGCCCACACTAGTGCAGCTTGTCTGTAATTTTTTCTGCACTCTCCCAAAATTAACAACATATCCACTTGAACTATGTTGGGGTTTGGAACCTTCGGCAACATGCACTAATATTGGTATGTAATTTTTTTCCTTTCAATCATTCTAAGAGATCCTAGAAGTGTACAATCAAAATGGCGCCATATTTTCTACTTACCTTTCTAAGAGAGGGCAGTGTTGTAATTCGTGAAAAAGAGTACAACTTTAGCATTCATAGCTTGGAAAATGTTGGTGTGAGGAACAAATTATAGGGCCGAAATGAAAGAAAATTTTATTATCTTAAAAATGGGCTCTAAGCATTTTGTCGTGGCTCCAGCCGTTTAGCCACAATTCAGACCGATGTGATTGTCAAAATGGCGGTTACTTTTCAGTGTACGCCTATCGCGCTATTTTGGCTTTACACTTCTAAGAACAATTGCAATAAAGAAATAGGAATAAATAACAAATTCTCGACAGGTTTTCGTTCCCAGACTGCTGTAGAAAATTATGACTTACACTAAAAATCGGTGAAATTACTGAAGTAGTAATTATTTTCTACTATTTGGAAGGCAATTTATGTTTAAGGCAGTAAAACAATTGTATGGGTAGTGCTATTTTGACCTCAAGAGATTTATTATTAGTTTAGCATCTAAAACTGTATCCCGTGGCAACGGGATGTGGCCCATCAAATCCCATCGTTCCCCTCCAGACTGGAGAATACCAAAGTACACTGGGGCGTGATCCAACAAACCCCATTTTTACCCCTGTCAGACTAGGGACCACCAAAGGACTGAGTTTGAGAGGCCGATGCTTCCAGTGGAAGCGGCCTTAGGTAGTAGATGCATACGCCTACTCGCATCGTCCGGTGAAAGACCACCCCACCAGAACTGGGAAGCGCTAAGTGATTTTCCCAAATCACGTTCCGCTTTCGCGCTGGTGGTCCCGGGTTCCACAGTAGGAATATATGGACATAATGTCCATATATTCCTACTGTGGAACCCGGGGATCAAAATATTCCGGAGGTAAACTCCCCGGCCATTCGGATCTCCGGGCGGCCCTAGGAGCCCTTCATTCCGAATTTCACAGACAACAAAGATACCGAACAAATTTAGAATAAATTTCTGCAACATAAAAGGCCTAAATACAAACATAAATTCCGTACACCAACATCTACAAGCAAATAGACCACACATACTAGCCCTTACACAAACACAAGTATGTCCTACAACAACAGTGAACTACCCCTATCCTGGTTACGACTTACATACCCGATTTAGACATAAGTTCGGAATATGCCTTGTTGTCAGAAGCGACCTTTCATGTCACCGCGAGGAAACACTCGAACCGAACAGCCTTGACGTCATGTGGCTCAAGTTCACCGCCAAGGGATTAACCAAGTTTATATGTTGTCTATCGCCCTCCGAGAGATAGAGCCTACCAAAGCTTTCTTTCAACACTAGCTACCACTTTTGACTCAATACAGGTCAATCACCCCAGTTTAGAAATAATCGTTATGGGAGACTTCAATGCCCACAACACCAACTGGCTCAAACAGCACAACAAGACCGACAACGAAGGTACGAAGCTGAAGCGTTTGCCATCAGCTGCGGGCTTACTCAACTTGTATACGAACCAACTCGAATCTCTGAGAGTGGCGAATTCGCCGCCCTCCTGGATCTTTTTCTAATCACCAATCCTGACCAGTACACAATTACAGTTGGTCCACCATTAGGTACGTCCGACCAACAACTTATTACAACGGTTTGTGAATTGCCACTCATATAGAAGGATCCACCATTGCCTCGCAAAATCTGGCATTACAATTCTGTAAACTGGGACGATCTAAGGGAGTTCCACCTAGCTTTTCCTTGGATCGACGTTTGCTTTGGCACTGACGACCCGTCAGTCAGCTGCGAAGAGATCACGCAAGTAATCTCCTCAGGAATGGAAGCATACATCCCAAATTCCATCAAGTTACCATCAAAAGGAAAACCCTGGTTCGACAGAAGATGCGAAAGAGCTGTAGGTAGGAAACAGCAAGCCTACAAGTACTGGCAGCAAAATCAGACCGCTGAAAATCGCAATTATTTTGTCGAAGCGAGAAACGAATGCAAACGTGTGATCGACGAAACTAAGGACAACCACAATCAACGGATCAGGAATAAACTTTTGCAATGCCCCAGTTGCTCCAGAATTTTCTGGTCGGTAGCAAAGGCAGTAAGTATCAACTTTACAAAAACGTCTCTCCCACCTTTGACAGACCAATGGGGCATCACGGCGACTACAGCCAAGGAAAAAGCAAACAGGCACGCCAAAATGTTTTCTTCGCACTCTACCTTAGACGTCCCCCAAGGCAAGACTCTCCCCACCATATCGAACATCAACACTACCATGGCAGAAGTCAAGTTTCATCACCGTGATATTCGCAAAATCCTTAAAGAACTAGAAAGGCATCAGGACCGGATGGAATATCTGCCATCGTGCTAAAGAACTGCGCCAACAAACTAACACCCGTATTTTCCAGGCTTTTTTATCTGTCTTACGGGGAGGATTTACTCATCCTCTTGGAAAGTCGCTCGAGTGCAACCGGTTCCAAAAAAGGCAAAAAAAAACACGCCCTCAAACTATCGCCCAATTGCTTCCAATAATCTTTAAAGTCATGGAACGTGTAGTCAATGAGCAACTACTCAAGTACCTCGAGAACAACAGAATAATCAGCTATAATCAATACGGCTTTCGCAAAGAGAGAACGGCAGGAGATATATTGGTCTATGTCACTCATATATGGAGTAGAGCAATTCAGAACTACGGAGAGTCTCGAGCGATTCCGTTGGATATTTCAAAGGCATTCGACAGAGTTTTGCATGACGGACTGCTCAACAAACTGCCAGCCTCTCTCTGCAGCTGGCTTGCCAGTTTCTTTAAGAACCGATCTCTGCACGTTGCAGTTGATGGACACATCTCAGACACATTCACCATCAACGCGGGCGTGCCTCAGGGCGCTACTTTCACCAACCCTGTTTCTCATCTATATTAATGACCTGCTGATCGAAACGAATAATCCTGTTTACAGTTTTGCAGATGACAGTACTCTTGTCTCCCACTTCAGAAAAACCCTTACCAGCGACTGAGACTCATCACCGTAGACAGGAGCAGATTACGGCAATAAATCAAGACCTGGAGAAAGTTCAAACTTGGAGCGACCGAAATTTGGTCCAGTTCAATGCAGCAAGGACCCAAGGAGCAACGTATACCAAGAGGGCCAATACAGCGGGCCCTGACATCGTTATGGGAGGATCGACCATTCCTTCATCCTCGTCAATCGGACTGCTGGGTGTCTCGGTCAACAGCAATATGTCCTGGCATGACCACGTTGCTATCATCGCAAAATCAGCCTCCCAGAAGCTTGGTGCGCTATTTCGCAACAAAAACTCTATACACCGCAGCAGTTGCTCTTGCTCTACAAAGCGCAAATAAGACCGTGTTTACAATATTGCTTACATATCTGGGGTGCCGCACCAAAGCACACCCTAAAGCTGCTGGATTTCATTCAGAAGACAGCTGTGCGTCACATCGGCGACCCGGAGTTGACCCGGAATCTGGATAGATTGGAACACCGCAGACATGTGGCCGAGAAGTCTCTGTTTTAAAGATACTTTCAAGGCAGATGTTCCCAGGATTTGGCCCGCCTCATTCCGTCCCTGGCAACTCCTGTCAGACGGTCACGACAGACGGCAAGAGCGCACCGGTTCGTCGTACAATTGGAAACACCTAGAACATCGCTTTACAAGAACTCCTTTGTCTGGCGCACTGCATCACTGTGGAACTTACTCCCAGTACATCTGTTTCCCACTAATTACAACCTACAACTATTCAAGAACCGTGTCAATCAACATCTTCGCACACACACCGCTCGTCGAGCGCCATAGGATCTCCCTTTAGTGTGTGTGCCACTGCCATAAAAAAAAGGATTTTGCTTCAAAAAGTAAGCAGTTTCATTTTTACCAGTTGGTGAAAATATAAAAAAATGTATATAATAACTTACAAATATCTACATCAGTAAAATAATATTGGATTTACCTCCTTTTTGAACCATATGAGTGGAAAGTCACATGTTAACAGAAATTATTTATTTTACTACACTCATATAAATCTGAATACATATTTTCCCTGAAACCATGAAATTGAATACGCATGGCAACATTCTAGGGCTTCGTATCATCAGATAAGTGTACATATAATACGCATGGGGCTTCCTACAATCACTGCAGCATGCTGGGCTCAAAAAAATGTGCAATATGTATCGATATTTGCATGTATTGAAAATATTACCCCTCTGTGGGTGCTTTATTCAATAATGTAAAAAGTAACTTTTTATGATGAAATACACTCTGTTAGAACCAATGGAAAGACAGGGCTTCCAGTCATCTGTCAAATATGTTGGGCTTCGTATCATACAACTAATGTGTATATATATATATATATATATATTCATTACTTGCCAAGTTTACCAAGGACATAAATACCATCGATATCATTATTAATGCAAATGTTTCCATGGCAAATATACAATTGCAGAGACAATCTGAGAATTGTGGTAATGTTACCAAGAGTTGGATATATGGGGCCTAATGATTCTGAGGTGTTCCCCAGACGCTAGTGTTCTAGCAGAAATTAAAACTCATCTAGTGATAATTAATTTACTCCACACCAGGAGTGCGAATTCAACAGATCCCACGTGGGAAGAGAAGAAAAAATGGGGATGTATTGCATTCTTCAAATATGCGCTTGTTTCCATCGCATGAAAATCGATAAGTTTACGCCCCTTTTACATTTTATCTTCCAGGCGAAAGCTGTTTCTATGGCTCACTCAGAATTTACGCCCAATATCAATACGAATACCTACTACAACTATATCCGTATTCTCGAGTTTTCGAAACAGCCGTACCCTGGGAAGAGAAGGTGTAATAGGAAGTATACTTATCGATTTGCATTTGATTGGAAGAATTCAAATCTCTCTTCCTACGTTAGAACTGATTCAATGATTCAAGAATTACCCCCCGGGACCTGTAATCTTGAGTCATTGGATCAACACTCTCGTGAGAAGAGAAGGTGTAATAGAGATGTATATCGATTTGCATATCATGGAAATGGACACCTATTTGAAAAATAAGATGTATCTCTATCATATATGTAATGATCTCTATTATGTACTCTCTTCCCACGTGGGAGATATTCCAATGACTTAAGAATTGCCCTCATGAGTATTAATTTTTGAGTCATTGGACAGCTTTCACGTGGTGTAATGAAATACTAGCTCAGTCGCCAATTTGTAGCGAAAGTTAATTTATGTAATTAAGTATGGCATTGTGCGCCATTTTGTATGCATGAGACTCGTTTTAATTTTCCTTAGGGGGTGGATTGTCTCTTTTATTAATTGAAATTTGTTTGGGCGCCAGAGTTCCTAGAGACAATGCGAATTGAATGTGAATACTTAAATATCAATAACTATAAAGATAGAATATCAGAAATTTGCCCTTTTAATTCGTGTCTCACAGACCTTAATCTTGCGATAAATTATACAAAGGAATTCAAACAACAATATATTAATTTTACAATTAATTTACAAATATGAGTGATGGTATGATGTGAAATGAAGATTATCAATATAATTAAATTGCAAATATAATTGATGAAATTAGTTGAAATAAAGTTTATAAATAAATTTAATTAGTGACGAGAATTAAAATTAAAAGATTAAAAAAAAATAATTATAACAGATAGTTGGTCTTTACAATATATTTATCTTCTGACTGACTGATACTTAACTTCGTTCAGTTATTCTGTAACCATGCGATCGTATTGGGATCTCCACTGGAACCGCTTCTGCCTGTTCCCAAGTTCAATTGAGTTAGGGTTATCAAGGTAATCCATGTGATGATTCCCACCAATTTCCATGGTACAAGTCTTAGACCAACGTATACTGCTAATTAACTAATATTCAGCGAAATATTATGTGAACATCAGTGACGCTGCTGAACATGAGGAAGCAACCAACAATTTGAAAATTTACTGGTTAAAGCAGATATAATCAGAGCCATGAATTACAATTTTAAGTTAAGCAAAAATTATAAATAACTACTATTATTCAAGATATCCTTTTTCTTTACTTTAAAATTCAAAAGAAGTTATGACTGAAATTTAAAATTCAAAAGAAAATTATGGAATTACGTTTCAATTCAGTGACTCTCGGTAAATCCAGATAAAAGATAACTTGAATTTAATGATAAATAGAAAAATAGAGGTACAACCTCTCTATAAACGAATCTTATAACTCCAAATAAGTAATTTCTATTACTTTTTATTTTGGCCCTTGGCACATAAACAATAATGGAGAGTAATTACGCCTCAATTAATTAAAGATAAGATAATCACTATCTCGCATCGAGATAGAGATTTTGATAAAAGATAAAACAAACGAGATATATTTACACATGTGAGATTAGCCTCTCATAAATGCAAATTAATGTCGGTACATCAGTGTTGAGACGAGACTGGGTGAGTGCTAATAATTATATGCTTGATGTAACAAATAAACTGAGAATTTGATTAAATAAGCCTGGAAAGAAAAATTATTAAAACCAGCAATACTATGAGGGAAAATTCGGAGAAATTCTACTGAAAATTCAATTTACTACCTTTGCAGGAATATATAAAATTTACTCCGAGAATTCCCCAAATAATACTGTTCAATTTGAAAGCGAATACGTAAAATAATGTGCGTGACCGCTAAACGATGAAATAATTACGTTCTCTGTAAATTTGGACTAACCCTTTTTCATGAATTTGACTAATGAGAGACGCAATTATTCACCAATAAATCGGTATCCTAACCCAACGATCACGACAAAAATTAAGATTATTGAAGCTGTAAGCTTATTGAAAGTGTAATATAAAAATGCTAAATTCTTGCTTTAGCCAAATACGATTAAGCGAATCAGAAACAATTATTAATTATCTACTTAAAAATTTAAAAAATAGTGAAATATATTGCAAGATGAATGAAATATTTCTAGATTAAAAATTAGCACTTACCCGTCAAGCGTCGCCACAAAGATAAAACGACCGCGCTATCAAAATTTTAAGACGTTCCTCAAATTGTGCTTTCCGATGTTTTAATTGGATAATTTATATCATGTGACTACCACATTAGGTCACGTAGCGTCAGGCCGAAGAAATACCCAATATATACTAAATATAGTAATCTATAGTAAAGTAAATTCATAAATTGTAGGTATTAAATAGCGTACTGCGCTCCCCAATTACCAACCACACGAGATAAGTCTATTCACGAATAGATATGTCACTATTAAATATAGTAACCTACAGTGAAACAAATCAACAAATTGTAGCTATAAACCAGCGTACTTGTGCTTCTAAATAATTATTTGCACGAAGTATACCCATTCGCGAATAGATGTCACTGGCGACTCAAATCCCAAACATCGAAAATCGTTCGTAATTGAACTGAATTTAGTGGAGCGGAACAAGCTTATTTCCGTAAAATCGTTAATTTAAACACTTTGATTACTGTGTTCATTTCGATAATACTTACAATTGCAGCAAATATGCCTGCGTCTGTTTGCTGACTCATTAATCTCGTAAAAGAACAACGTTCGCCTTACTGTACCAAACAGTTACTCGTTGGGCTGTTAATATCCATTGCTTGGCAAGTTTACCAAGGACATAAATACCATCGATATCATTATTAAAGCAAATGTTTCCATGACAAATATAAATTTGCAGACAATCTGATAAGTGTGGTAATGATGTTAATGTTACCAATAGTTGGATATACTGGGCCTAATGATTCTGAGGTGATCCCCAGTCGCTTGTGATCTAGCAGAAATTAAAACCCATCTAGTAATAATTATTTTGCTCAACACCAGGGGTGTGAATTCAACAGATCCCACGTGGGAAGAAAAGAAAAAATGGGGATGCATTGCATTCTTCAAATATGCGCTTGTTTCCATCGGATAAAAATCGATGTTTAGGTCCCTATTACATTTTATCTTCCACGCGAAAGCTGTTCCTATGGCTGACTCAGAATTTACGCCCAATATCACAACTATATCATATCCGTATTCTCGAGTTATCGAAACAGCCGTTCCGTGGGAAAAGAAGGTGTAATAGGAAGTATACTTATCGATTTGCATTTGATGGGAACAATAGCGTATTGGAAGAATACAAATCTCTCTTCCCACGTTAGACCTGTTTCAATGATTCACAAAATTACCCCCCAGGACCCGAATTCTTCAGTCATTGGAACAACACTACTCACGTGAGAAGAGAAAAGAACGTGTAATAGAGATGTATATCGATTTGCATTTCATGGAAATGGACACCTATTTGAAAAATAAGATGTATCTCTATTATGTGCTCTCTCCCACGTGGGAGATATTCCAATGACTCAAGAATTGTCCTCATGGGTGGTAATTCTTGAGTCATTGGAACAGCTTCCACGTGGGAGGAGATGACATAATATAGATTGATTGTATTCTTCAAATACGCGATTGTTTCCATCGAATGTAAATCGATAAGTTTACATCCCTAATACAGCTTCTCTTTTCTCTTCCTATGTGAGAGTGAGAGCTGTTCCAATTGCTCGAAAACGAGAATGCGGGTACTGTGCGAGAATTCTCACATAACAAGGGTTTTGGTTTATTGGCTTAATGAAATAGGAATTTGAATATTGATTTTCATGCAATAATAACGCAATACGTCCTTATTTCCTCGGTCAGTACTGCACCGTAAACAAAGTCGGAGCCTATACCTTTGTCCTTTGTCTGATAGTAATGAAACTTCATCACTACGTAATAAGATCTCAAAAATTATAGTAGTCACCGCATTTTTCAATTATATTGTACACGTAAACAAAGCAAAGAGCTTTTGAGTATTTACGGATAGTCGCGGATAGGGCAACTAACGAGCCTGACTAATAACGCATTGCCCTTAGTTTACCCATGTTTTTACAGTGCAATGAGTTGCTTACAAGTGCTCTCCGTGCTTTGATACGGCGGCCCGGGTTCGATTCCCGTCGGTGTTTTTTCCAGGTTTTTAAGGTTGTTTTTGCAAAAATTTTTTTTTTTTAATTTTGGGCATGCCTTGGGATACTTTTTGTTGGTTGCGCTCCCGTAGCGAGCCAAGCGAGCGGAGGGTCATGCGCGAAGTGAAATATTAGACATTGTAAAATAGTAAACGAACCATCTAAATAGTAAACAAACAAAGTCCCGTGTCGTGTGCGTGGACTGGGTCACAAGCCTTCAGAGTTGTTTTACTTACAAAATCAAGAAAAAAACTTTTTACAAACATAAATTTAAAAAAAAAGCATGTCTTGCCACTGGAATCGAACTCGGGCCACCGTATCAGAAACACAGCATCAAACCACTGAGTTACGAGACCACTCGAAAGCAATTCGCTGGACCATAAAGATATGGTTTTTCAAAAAGTAATGCGCGCGCAACTCTGAAGGCCTGTGACCGGGGCCTCGGAAACGTCTACTTTGAATGAGGGGCTTTTTGTCATGAACTCGAGCTACGGCTGTCGGAGCCTTATTCACGGCTCGTATTTTTACGTCAAACGTCGGTGGATTTGTTTGTTGATCTGCCTTGTCTCTGTGTTGATGTTGAATAGTGTTGATCTTAATATTTATCTATGGTGTTGATGGTGAATTGATAGCTCTTTAAAATGGCGATGTTCAAACCGTAAACGAAAGTAATAGGAATTGTAAACTTGTAATTCAAATAAATGTTTTAATAATTAAAATTTCATATGTTAAGTATACAAATTGAAGGCTGAGGCAGTAACATATTATTTATATATATACACCGAACCGAAACGGATCAGTAATTTTAGTTTTACAACAATACCAAACAATAAAAATAAAAGTGAATGTTCACTCATTTAAATATGGAACCGTGCCCTAGTTACGAATCTACAGAATTGGAATTCACCGGAAATGAAATAAACCTTTCTACAGAGGACCAAAGTCAAGAAGGAATATTTGAAAATAAAAGGACTGATTCAGTAATAAATCGAACTTTGCCTTTAACAGAAAATGCAACGAATTCTCATCCCTTAATGTATTCTCCTGGATCTACAATGTCGCCAGATTTTCCCGATTTAATTCCCCAGCAAGCGAAGAATAAGTACAAAGAAACTAAATTTAACCCTCAAGCTCACAGTACAGCTTTGGAGAATAGCACTGATTCTTGTGATTCATTTGAACAACAATTAAATTTACCTATATTGGAGTATGATGAAAAGTTACCTGGTAAGGTATTTGTAAGTAAACTTTAGGTAGGATTTATATTTTGGAATTCAGTTCTGTATTTTGTTCATGACATAAAAGGCAAATAAGCTTATTTAGGTACCACCAAAGAATGGATAGTGTGTTTTATGTCACTTGAGTTTGTAATAGATAAAACTGTTTTGGTCCAGATACCACACCAGAGTATAAATTGACACTAATGCAAATCATGTCAAATTTTTTAAACTAACTGTCTCATTTTTAAACTGACACACATCCAATTCAGAACTGGATTGTACTTTCGTCAGGCCCGATAATCCAGTGGTGACGACATGGCAAAATAAAGACCATTGCTAGTAATTCATTATCATTCATTTTGTCAGAAACCTTCTTGCAATACCACTTGCATTACAAACTATATAAAATCAAGCATGTGCGATATCAACCAATAATTTACAATCCAGTTGTCAGACCAACCAATTGTAGTAAAAAATTTGATATCTGCAATTTATACCCTGGCAACTCAACCAATGGTCATATTAAAAAAGGGTATATATGTAATGAGGTCATAAACTACCAATGACAAATTTAAGTTCTATATTAACACAAAAATTCATTGTGAAAATATTTTAATTTATCAACATTGTCCAGCTAGTTTTAAGAAATAAGTAGAAGCTTTGAAAAACATCTATTTCATCATTGCATATTATAAGTTTCTAACTCGAAATATACCTATATTTTAGATTTCCCTAAAAGCCCCTCAGCTTTGAAGAAACTTCTTATGTATGATTTACCTGTGGAAACTTCTTATGATCCAAGTAGTGATACTGAAAATGATAAGTCTATTTATGAAGCTCATTTAAGTTCAAATTTACAGAAAGTGTCCCTGACAATGAATGAAAAAGAAGGTACGTTTGGGTTTCTTTCTATTTATTATTGAAACACTCTCATAGTTTACATGTACCATAATAAGTATTGGTATTTATACATGGCTGTTCCCTAATGACATGCTAATATTTCAGAGTGTGATTCCTCAGTCTATTTTATGGAAAAACGGCTTAATTGATTTGCTGCAGGGTGTTGATTTAAAGCACATTAAGTAGATATTATTTTCCATTTTGGTAGGTGGTAATAGGATATAAAACCACATATTTTAGTAAAAAAAGTAATCATACCGCTCCAGCAGTGGCATCTTTGCAGTAGTCTTGATAATTATTTTTTACAACAAAAGTGGTACGCCACTGACCTTGCCACTGACGTTTCGCCATGTGGATTTTTTTCTATTAGCCTGGGCAATTCTACATAAAAACAGTCTCTTGCATTTTTTTCTTAGAATGTATGATTTATGGTTCTTCACTAAAACAATTAATCTATTTTATGAATAGAAGTCTATATGAATATACAACTGTTTAAATTTATTAATTTTTATTACCATTGAGAAAGGGCATAAAAAAATCAAACTAAATTAAAAAGTTACCATTTATTTAAAGGTAAGTAGTCTTTAAACTAGGGGTAGATCGCTGAAGCATTTTGGTGTACAGACCAAAGGAATATTGAAGCAATTCGAGGCGATATGATACATTTTGAGGAATTTCTAGGCAATTCGAGGCGCTTTGAGGTATTTTTAAGGCATGTCAAGGCATTGCGGATAAATTTTAAGACGTTTTTTGAGCGTCAATACCTCGATTATAAATATATTTTAGTTCTAAGGATCCGAGAAGAAAACGCCGTTTTTAATTTTTGCATCTAAGAATTTATAGACCATGTTGATTGAGTATCATTTATTAATTCTGCCATAAATGACCTTAATATAATTTCCCAAGAGAAAAGATAAGAAATGAACAGGGAAAGGAAATAAATAACGATGACCTTTTGCAAATGGATATAGAAGAGATAATAATTGTCAAAGCCAAGAATCTAAGATGCGGTAAAATTGGGGATGTCAGTAGACCAAACTGTGTGTAACATTTTAGGGTAAAAACATATTGGAGCAGTTCAACTCGCCGCGCCTCTCGATGTTCACATTGCCGAGTGGCGCTCATAGAACAAATTTATTCCTATACATAGTACAAAACATATTAAAGCTATGCTCCTTGCCGCGCACCTGGCTATACATCTCGCCGGAAATTCGTAAACAAAATATTTAGTTTTTTGGGGATGCAGTTGCCTAAAACTCGTTCTCTCATTGGTCATCTCAAGGTCACACTTTCTTGAATTTCGCTCTCTGGAAAATACTGCTGTTCTTTTCTCTTTCTTGCAGTTTGTTTAAATTGACTTCTTCGTAGTTCGTAGTAAGCGAATGAATGAATATGAACAAAGAGCAATTAATTAGTGCAGTTTTCCAAAAAACAGAAATATGGGATCAGCGTCACAAATCTCATCATAACAGATATGTTTTGGACAAGTGTTGGGTTCAAGTCGCATCTACATGTAAAATTATAGGTAAATAATAAAAAACATTGCTCACACAATCACTTTCACTATCATAACTTGACATTTTCAGTAGCGACTCGATAATTAATTTTCTAAAATGGCAACTTGAAATGCTCCGATATATTTTCGCAGAGGCAAGTAGCAATGCGCGGCGATATGCAGTGGCAACAGCGCGGCAAGATGCATGGCATGTTGAACTGCTCCAATATGTTTTTACCCTTAGATATACAAAATGTTCACGAAAAGTCAAATGACAAAATCAACATTACTGACCATACTCAAAACAGTTTCGGTGATTGAAAAAGCAATTACCCAACAAGTGTATTTGTAAGGAGCGATTATTGGAAGGCTCATTGGAAGGAGTATCCTCGTGAGTATCCAACAATCAGGATTATGGACAAATTGATTTAAACCATTATTAATCACGTAACGTCGATACGTCGGAAAACAGCGTATACTTAAACATAAACTTTTTTAATAACAAATCGATTGTTGTAAAAAAATCAGCTTATTGCTAGCTGTTTTTTGAAGGTTCTGGGAGAATTAGTCCGGATGAACTAAGACGATTTATAGTGTGAAAAAATCAGTTTGCTTTAGCTGATGGAACCTTGACGTCAGCCGAATAAGATTAAAAAGAAAAAGGCCAACAAAACTTTTCTAGAATGTTGAATTGTCTGAAATGAAGTGGTGAAATGTCTACCTACTATTCTACAGACACTATGTCCTCAGTAAATGGGAATACTATAGAAGTAGTACTAGAAAAATATTACGCCATCTCTTACGATGAAGCATGGTTTACACTGAATAAAACAAATGATAAATTTGTTATGAAAAACACGAATTAAATTCGTATGTGTGGCCTAGAAATAATGATATAGCTGAAGTAGAAAAAATGTTCATATGATACGGTCCAATAGATTTAATAGGAACTGGTCCTTTTCAAATAAAAAGAAGTCTTTTTGACTTTTTCAAAAAAAATATAAATTGTTCAAGATAAGGACTTGGAGTAATTTAGTGTGGTTTTAAGAGAACTAAACAGGAAATAGTGAGGGAGACTGTTTTACCAACGTTTATTTTAGGGCTTGGTGTACACGGAGGTGCATTTTTTCGGATTTTAGAGGGCACAGGGAAAAACTTAAAAGATAGAAATAGCTAATTAAATTTGTCTTAGTATTTAAGCCAAATTCATTAATGCTAATAGATCATGGTTATCTTGATTTATTTCTTAACTACATGGGGGTGTGTGTGTAGTTATTTGCAATTTTTAACACACCGCTAGAACTCTATCATTAGAGATAGAAAACAATTAAAAAAAAAATTGTTTATTTTATAATTATTTTATTGTTTATTCTATAATTATTTTATTTCATAGAATCCAGTATCGTAGAATCCTTCGTAGAATCCATTTTTTTCACATTTATTTTTTAGATATAATATAAATATTTTTTTCTACGAGTGTGAAGTGATTTACTTTTCGCACTAGTGTGAAAAATAATTTACTTTTCGCATTAGTGTGAAAAGTAATTCTGAAAAGATTTACATATTTCGAAAAGTCTTTTTTGAGTAATTAAAAAATGACAAAAACTGAATATAAATAATTTTATTAGAACTTTACAAACACAATAATATAACATTTTATGATATATAAGATATCATGGCTTAAAAAAGTTTACCACGCAATTTGTACAGTTAGTTAAATTAATCTCCGACGGAAATTGTTGGTAGGACACTGAACTTCCGATCGAAGTATTCATAGTCAAAACATCTTCATTAGGCTGTGTACAGGTAACCTCTTTTTCTCCTAGTATCTTCAAGGCTGTTTTTCGTTTATTCTCCACGGAGTTTTCCACATATCCCTCGGCTACAGTGGCCGACTTCCAACCCACATGACGTTTGAGAGTCAAAATATCTGCTCCTGAGTCTGCTAAGAACGAAGCAGATGATCGCCGAAAGCAATGTCCTGTATAGCTAGACGGGTCAGGCAATCCAAGGAAAGTAGCTATGTTTTTCGGCATAGCTCCAAAAGTATTTATGCCTATGGGCAGTATATTGAAAAAATAATCGGATTTATGGTAATGCCTACAGGACGCAGACGCTCATACTTTCGAACAATCTCCACTAAATTAATTTCTTCAATTGAACCACCACTAATAACAAATTCTCGACAGGTTTTCGTTTTAGTATCAGGTATTTTAATTAAGTAAATGTCACCTTTGTCTGTGACGTCTTCAATAGTCATCCGACACAGCTCGTCTCTCCTACACCCTCCTGCGATTCCAATGATTAGTGTGACTTTCATGAGCAAAAAATCGTCATCGTTGGCCCTTGTTAAAAAAAATTTGACATTTTCTTTGGAAAAAACTTTAGATTTCTTCACCTTCCTTACCTTCCCATTTTCTTTTCAAAAAAGATATTAAATTATTGTACCTGCTTATATCAATGTTTTTCTCTTTCGATAACAGTGTCCTTAACATGGAATAATGACTCCAAAGGGATGAAGACTTTTGTTGTGTGGACTTCTGCTGGAAATACGCTAGTAAGACAGTATCGGTGAGATTCTTTATTTTATTTCCACTACACCACTTTTCGAAACGTTTATATGCATTTTCATATTGGATCCTTGACCGGGCCGGTAGAAGCGAATTCATGGCTATTCTTGCAGATTCTTCTACGTCTGATGAAGCTAAATCACTATTTTCTATGTCTGAAGAGTCCATTCTCTCCATTAGGTTCTTGGAAATAACTTTTTGAGCCAGAATTTTTCGAATTACATACGGTTTGTCAACTTTACTGACATAAAAAAACAATTTGAAATAAATAACATAGGATCACCATGATGACACCAATGATGATCTAATTGTTATGTTAATCAAAACGACAAATTCAGGTAAATATACAGAAGTAATTTTAAAAAAGCCAATGTTCATTATGCTTGTAGAAAAAATCTTGTAAGACATAGATGTGAAAAGTACGTTTAAGGCACTCGTATGAATTGCGAAACTCGCTTCGCTCGTCCCGCAAATTTTCATACTCATGCCTTAAACGAGTACTTTTCACACTTATATCATAAATAGCTATTAATGAAACACCTTGTATGTTATTTCTCAGTTTTGTGCTAAATTAAATTAACTTTTCAATAATACTACTATTTTATATATGTTTTTAAAAAATTGAAAAAAAAAATTAATTGTCACTTCCAACTAAACCGGTAACGTCGCTCATTCGTTTGCCATATCAAAATGAGCTTCTTATTAAACTACATTAGTGTATAAAACTTTAGAAATGTTACTCAAACCATAAAAGGATAAAATGTGAAGCAATCCCATGGTTACCTGCTATATCAGAGAATATTTTAGAGCAACGGGAGCACAATGTTTTCCAAAAAAGAAAAAAAAAACGATTAAAAGAACAGCGCACATTATTACATTTTAGTGTTAATCTTTACATTATAGATACTTCAACTCAATTATTTTTGAGGTACTGGAATTGGGAATTATCTTGGAAATTTTTTATTCTTATTAGGGTATTAGAAGGTATTTCAAGGCATTTCGAGGCAATTTCGTGACTTGTTAAAGAATTTTCGAGACAATTCACGGCATATTGGTCGTCCAAGGTAATTTAGTGTACAAAATTTCGAAATGGTAAGTTTTTAATGTATTTTTTTTTTATTTTTGTGGGCCCTTCGTCTCAAAAAATCCATAATTATCATTATCAGTGTTAATAAAAATAAATAAGTTTAAACTATTGTATGTTCATACTGGACATTCTCAAATATTACCATGTCATTAAGGAATATGTGTTCAAAAATTATTCCTCAGTACTACTGAATAAAGCAATTTTAATTTAATTACGTTGGGGTTTGGAACCTTCGGCAACATGCACTAAAACAGAGTTTTATTCACAATACCGAAACAGAACTTTTGCACTCGACGCGCGTTTCGCTAACCATGTTAGCATCATCAGGAGATGACTAAAACTAAAAAGTTTTAATCATCTCCTGATGATGCTAACATGGTTAGCGAGAAGCGCGTCGAGTGCAAAAATTCTGTTTCGGTATTGTGAATAAAACTCTGTTTTAGTTTAATTTAATTGTTGTCAAGATCAGTGCCTATGTAGAATCGACTAGGCTAATCAGGAAAAAATATCCACATGGAAAAATTTCAGTGGCGTATCACTTTTTGTAATAAATATCAGAGCAGGAATGCGACTGGAGTGATAAAATAACTAAAATATGTGATTTTATATCCTATTAGCATATTATGCGAAAATTGAAAATAATATCTAAAGTACGTTTGGCGATATTAAAAAATAATTATTAAAATTAACACCTTGTAGGAAAAAATAAAGCAATGTGGACTTATGTTCATATGAATTTTTCATCATAAAGTGACCTGAGGAATCATATACTCTGAAATATTAGGACACCATTAAGGAACACCCCCGTATACATATTATTTTCTTTCTTTCTATTTTACTTAATTTATCCTGAGAAAGTAAAACAGTGGTCTTTTTATTACATATTCAACCTTTGCTGCATGTTTACAGATCATTTTCTCAATAGGTGCAAGAAGTATAATAATTGTTTATGCTGCAGCTTGATGGGAAAAGGAGTTGGGTACTTCTCTTTTTGAACTATGTATATTAATAGTTATACAAGTATCATCTGATACAGTCAAAAGCCTTTGAAAATATACAAAAGTTCTTGCTCATAGAGCTCCACTGTATATCTATATTTTGAAACAATATATATATATTTTTTAAATATGTACAATAGTGCATATTAATTATTGCTAATGCTGTATAAAGCAGTATGTTATGTTATTATAGGTAATTTAAATTTTCTTGCCCACAATATGAGAAGCAATAAACTAAGACGTATAAGGCTAGTTCATAAAGAAGAAAATGAAAAAAGTGATGACTCTTCTTTGGATAGCGACTCAGATGGAAGTCTTAAATCGGATATTTTTGAAGAGGATGGTGAAAAGATCAAAGCTGATATTGATGAAGGTAAAAACAAACAAACAAATTTTCCCTCCAATGCAATACAATTTACAAAAAAGGTACATATATGCTCAGAAGCAAAAAAGGCAGGATAACTTTCCTGGGTCAAGTCGTTTGTGACATCATCCAAGCCAATCATTTTTCTTAGTTATTAGAGGCCAAATCAAAATTAAAAATGACATCCCTTTGCCAAGATATACAATTTACAGGCAATTCAATTTTTTGATTTACGTTTACACAGATGTCAAACTGAACTTTGATAATCTGGCTTAAACCCAAGACAAAACCTTTCTAAATGGCTTAGTTGCGATTATGCAAAAACCTATTTGGCGATCCTGTTCAGGAGCCTCAAATTGTTTATTGCTGTTAAAATCAAAATTAATGGGTATACCTAAGCATTATTAGATACAGATATTTGACTAAAAAAATGTAAAACACTGTACAAAACTAACAGAATTCAATAATTTAGGGTGACCTTTGTTCTGTAAAAAAGATCCATAAGATCATTGTGCCGACCGACTAAATACCCGGGAGTTATACAAACCTTTAGTTGATAAAATAATTTGGTATAATAAATATTTTTTCTTACTGTTTCATGTAAAACTAAAAAAATATATATTAACTAAGGTTACCTATTGATTTTAATTTTATTCAATGGCACATAAGCAGATATTTATTGCTATATTTTTACAGTAAATGACTTGACTTTGATTTTTTTATTTTTTCATTTAAAATTTTAGAAAACACTTCATCAGAGCCAATAGAACCCTTAAGCGCGGCAGAAGAAAGACGCCACGCCCGCAATTGGCAACGTATGATCCTTCCAGGAGGTGAACACAGGACAATCGATATGCGCGTTATTGAACCTTACAAAAGGGTACTTTCTCATGGAGGTTATTTGAGGGCTGGAGGACATACTGCAATTGTTCTTTTTGCTGCATGTCACCTGCCTGATAGGTCCCGTGTGGACTATGATTATGTCATGGATAATTTATTTTTGTAAGTAAATAATGGAAACTGCTTTTCACCAGTTAACTAGCTTAAGTTAAAGTGTTAACTGGTTAGTTATGTTCAAAGAAGATACCTTATAACTTATTTCTGATCGATATTCTAGATATGTGTTATGGACACTAGAACGTCTAGTTACAGATGATTATGTTATGGTTTACCTGCACGGAGCCGCAACTAAATTACCATCTTTTTCATGGTTGAAGAGATGCTATCAAATGGTTGGTAGAAAACTAAGGAAAAACTTAAGCCATCTTTACATTGTTCACCCTACCCTTTGGATCAAAACCATGTTGTATATGTCAAAACCGTTTATAAGGTAACAACATATTTTAACAGTTTCCTTACTAGTATAAGATAATTTTTTCAGACGTTAATCTCAGTTTTGACAACACTATGCAAAATTGACCTGTAATATAATGGAGGGCAATTTAGCTTTCTCGAAATGTCTTTAAATTCTCAGCCGTCAGAGAGTACTATTATTGTGGTGTTTAAAAGTGTAGCCCGTTTTAGAGTTGTCAGCAGGAAGGAAGCTAATGGGTTCTACAACAGAGTTTTATCCACAATACCGAAACAGAAGTTTTTGCACTGGACGCGCGTTTCGCTAACCATGTTAGCATCATCAGGAGATGATTAAAACTGTTTTAATCATCTCCTGATCATGCTAACGTGGTTAGCGAAACGCGCGTCGAGAGCAAAAATTCTGTTTTGGTATCGTGGATAAAACTCTGTTGTAGTGCATGTTGCCGAAGGTTCCAAACCCCCAACGTAGATGTTTGTATTACTAACATTAGGGGCGTAATTGTAAAGCTTCAGCTCAAGTTTGTATTTATTGTATCACCAAATATCAAGTCTCGCAAGCTCATCGGGAAGTGGGTAAAAACCGATATTGTTGGATAGAATGCATTCTTATCCATCGAATTGATTGCGATTTCGATGGCACTGACATTATTTGGGAAGGATTAAGCTTAAGTTGATCTTATATAACTAGACCTAAGTGACAAACACAGACACAAAAGTGTCGTGAGTCGTTGGGTACCAGGGACGCCATCTTTCACTTTCTAGACTGGAATTTCCATCCAACCAAATCAACAGTGGCAAGGTTATTGGCTAAAACTTGAAACATAAGATATCTCAGAGCCCAAAAAAGTAGGCATCAGCGCTTGTCAATAAACATTTATTTATTTATTTATTTTATTTATTTATTTAAACAACAATGAAATACAATCAAATAATGAAAAAAATACCTACAGCAGACAACAAGTGCAAGATGGACATTAAGTCTGTGTGAGCACTTGGTGCCCCATACTTTCAGCAAGCGTCACCTGACTGTATTATTCAAAAACATGACATGGAAACATTCGCTCGTAATAGTTTGAAGCCTTAAAACAAACAAACAAATAAACAACAACTAAAAATCACAATGTGTCCTATAAAATTGGTATCGACTGCCTAATTCGTTGGGTATTATTTTTAATCCACAAATTAAGGTTTCTCTTTATAAATCTATTTTTTTTGTTTAAACTGCATGGGCAACATGTTTAGAATTTTAGGAGCCACAAATGTTAGACGCCTCTGGGTAGCACTGTAATGTGAGTTGGGCAAAGCCAAGTTACGATTAGCATTAGCCCTTGTCAGAATAGAATGATTTATGAAATTGTCAAATAAATCACGACTAAGAGAAAATCTCAGTACATTCTTAATGTAAACTTGAGTAACCGTAAAAACTCCATTCTGTTCAAATAACAAATCTGAAGAAAATCGCTTTGTTTTAAACAACATAGTTTTAAAAATATATTTTTGTGCCATAATAAGGCTACTTAAAGCTTTTTTATGAGCTGCACCCCCAACAGATTATCCCATAATTCAAAGAAGATTCCACCAGAACTTTATAAACGCTTATGATGGCATCCTTATTTAATATATTACGTAATTCATAAAATTTGTAGATTGACTTTTTAATCTATCCTTTATATGATCAGAGTGAACGTCCCATTTTAAAAATCGATCAAAATAGACCCCTAGATATTTAAAAAGTATTTATAAGTAAAAAGTTACACTCAGTTGAAGAATGGATTTTGATTACACGATCGTTAGGTAAACCTCTTCTGTTCATAGCAAAACACATAAAATTCGTTTTCTTAATATTTAAAGTTAGAGAATTTAGATCCATCCATGCTTTCACATAAGACACTGCCCTTTCAGCCTTTTCATAGGCCTCCTCCCAACATGTTCCCCTGCATAGCAGAACAGTATCATCAGCAAAACAAACTACTTTACTTTCTGGGGTTACATTTGTTAGATTATTAATATAAATTGAGAATAAGATAGGACCAAGCACAGTACCCTGTGGAACACCACATTCCACCTTATTACACGGGCTATACAGTGTGGCCCAAATTGGGTATACATGTATGGGTATCTTGGAAACTATAAGAGATAGAAAATCGGTTAAATGGGGAAAGTTTTAGTTCATTCAATTCCCAATTCAATGCCATTTTGGTAACGATTTGAACTTTTTCGTTTTTGAGATATTTTGAAAAAATCAAAAAGTTGTATATTCGAAAAAGCGCTGTACTTTTTTTATTTAAAGATATTTTTAAAATCTGTAAAAACATTGTTAGGACAACTTTTTATGCTCGATGCACCCATGTATTCAGTTTTTAGTTCTGACGTTTTGGTTATGAGAAACCAGCATTAACTTCTTTTTTTCTTATGGCGGCCATTTTGTTTTTTAGCACATTTAAAAAGAACTTTTTTCCCTTTCTTGTGATGTATAACACTTCATAAAAATATTTTATTTTTATGTCAGAAAACGACAAATTTAATTTTTAGCTGGGTTGGCCATGACTGCGGAGGCCATTTGCGGTACAAAACAAATATTGCTAGTGTTTCATAGTTATTTTACTGAAAAATATACGAAACATTGATCAGACAAACATCGAATTTAACTTTTCATTTTTAGTAATTTTTGTTTTTATTAATATTTGTTAAAAGGTAAGTTTAATATTAGCTGCCCTGCCAAACATCATTAAAAAAATATCAATATGTTAAGAATGTTATATTAAATGCAATAGGAATACGAGTGTAGCACCGCCAGTTATTTGGAACTCAATCCTGACAGTCAACACTCAAGACTCAAGCCTTAAGACGAGTCTGTTATGGACCTATGAAATTATAGAAGCCTTGGGAAGCCATGTGACCAAAGGACAAAATAATATTGAAACAATATTGAGTTGGCTTTAGCAACAGTTGCTACGGAGGGCGGTTGCCGTACAAATCAATATTTGCTATTAATTTCCAAACTATCGTTCTAAATATAAGTATCGGTTTCTATTCATAACTGCTTACTTTACAACTTACTACTATTAACATACCCAAACTAACTAATCTAACCACGCGAAACCGGCTAGACCTCACCACCTCGTCCCGCTCGAGGACCCAGCCACCGCCGATGCATACGCATACACAGTTGTTCACGGTATTTGACGGTACAAAGTACAAAGTTTACAGAATATGCAGGTATCTGCCGCACGCTTGTGATCTCAATGCATTAAATTTTCGAGGGATGTAATATCCGGGGACCCAGCTAGCCAATTTACAGGACCCCGGTTTGATATAACATTATTTAATTGTAAATGAATGGTCCTATAAGTTTATTATCTAAAAACAAATTATACTATTTGACTTTGTAAATATTTTACGGACTGTGTAGACTTACCGTACACACCACACCAGACATTAAAGCCAGATCTTACTTGTGGCCTACGTTCTGCCACTTGGTGAGGATTATCAGTGGCCCAAAAATGGATATTCACAATAATGAATGCTCCGCAGTTGCTGAAAAACGTTTCGTCGGTCCAAATAATCTTCATACTGAAATTGGGGTTTTCATGACATTGGTTTACAAACCAGTTTGAAAATCATAATCGCCTTGGGTCTGTTTCCTTTAAAACTTGAACAATAGTAGGTTTATAAGGACGATATTTGTTTTCTTTAAGGACTGTTTGGATAGTAGTTCTTGGTATAAGTATTTCCGTCGCACGTACTCTCGTAGACGTCGTCGGGTTCGCATTAAAATATCCTTAATGTCATCGTCACGAGCTTGATTGCCCTTCTGATATTTCTTTGGCGTTGGTACTTCAAAGCTTCCATAATTTTTTAAGTTAAGGTCAAGCCTCGCGAATAGTCTTGGCTGTTGCCTCTCAGGATACAGGTCCAAATAGTCGGCGGTGGCAAGATTTGTATTTCTATTACATTTAATATAACATTCTAATATGTCATATTTTTCTTCACTGGCATATCGCGTGGCGATATTTAGAAATCAAAATTTATGAAAATTTAAACAAAAACTACCAAATAGCGTTTTGACTGAATAATGTCACTTTTCAGTAAAATGACTTAAATGCCGCCGAATCACCATAGCAACACTATCATTTATTATGGCAAATGGCCACCGCCGTCATGGCCAACTCAGTTAAAAATTAACTTTGTCGTTTTTTGACATAAAAATAAAATATTTTTATAAAGTGTTATACATCATAAGAAAGGAAAAAATATGTTCTTTTTAAATGTGCTAAAAAACAAAATGACCGCCATAACAAAAAAACGAAGTTGATGATGGTTTCTCAGAACCGAAACGTCAGAACTAAAAACTGATTACATGGGTGCATCGAGCGTAAAAAGTTGTCGTAACAATGTTTTTACAGATTTTAAAAATATGTTTAAATAAAAAAAGTACAGCGCTTTTTCGAAAATACAACTTTTTGATTTTTTCAAAATATCTCAAAAATAAAAAGAGAGAAAATCGTTATCAAAATGGCGTTGAATTGGGAATTGAATGGCCTACAACTTTCGCCATTTAACCATTTTTCTATCTCATATAGTTTAGAAGATACCCATACATGTATACCCAATTTGGGCCACATTGTATATAGGGTTTAAATTGACATTCTGGTATCTATTTGTAAGATAGGAACTAAACAAATCATATACCTTTCCCCTGATACCAATATTACTAAGTTATTTAATAGAATACGGTGATTCACAGTGTCAAACGCTTTTGAGGGGTCCACGAATACAGGCAACGGTTTATAATTGCTGTTAAAGCACTCAGTAACAAACTCAGTAGTTTCATGAAGATCCTCTGTGCCCACTTTTTCCCTAAACCCAAACTGTGAACTAGACATTATTTTGTTTTTATTTAAAAAGTTACACAGCCTGTTTTTAATACATTTTTCAATTACTTTACCTATAGAACCAGAAAGAGCTATTGGCCGGTAATAATTGTTTATATCTGTTTTTTCACCTCCCTTATGTAAAGGTCGAATCATAACTTTTTTAAAGACATCCGGAAATAACCCACTGCTAAATATCAGGTTCACAATGTGGACCAATGGAGCAATCAAGGACCTATAGTTTTCTTTCACAATTGCACTAGTTATATAAAGATCATCTTTTGAGAAAGTGTTTTTTTAAGGAATTTATGGAGCAAATAATTTCGTCTTCACTAATAGGATGTAAAAACATTGAATTAGATAAATGTTTCTCTCTACATAAGAACTCCGGTGGATTATTTGGTTGACAAATCTTACTAGCCAGGTTGGCTCCAACAGAACAAAAGAAATTATTAGGTTGATTGACTATTTCTCCCTGATCTTTCAGCACCTGGCCATCAGCACTCTTAATACATGATATAGCACACTTCAAGTTACAGTCGTTAGTTGCTTGATTAATTATTTCCCAAGTTTTTTTTAGGGTTGCCATTCGCAACACTTAACTTTCTATAGATTTTTTCATAAAATTACTTAATTGGTTTCTATAATTTAAATAATTTCGCTTGGCAAGAAAATTCCCAGGATTCTGGACACAAAACTTGTGTAACCTATCACTAGTCCTAATAGAAATGAGTGGAGCTGAGGTGATCCAAGGTTTAATGTGTAGTTTTTTATTAGGTATAGTTCTTTCACAAGTAGCGCAGCTATATGATTCTTTAAAATATTTAAAAACATTTCTGATGCTATGTTAGGATCATAGTTTAACAAAACTCGTTCCCAGTTTTCTGCATCAATGCTTACTTTCCATATTTGTTGATTAACGTGCCTGATTATATTATTTGGCGTACTATTGATTGCATTATCATTACAAACCTGACCCAAACTAATATTAAATAATAGCGAGTGATGATCAGAAATAGAACCATTTAGTACAATTAAATTTTTGTCAAATTTCTTTGAACTTTTCATAAAAATATGATCAATACAGGTACTACAATAAGTAGTAACTCTAGTAGGTTTATTAACTTTAGATAAATATCCATGACTATTTAAACAATTTATATACTCATTAACAACCAGTGAATGGGATTCCAATAAATTTATGTTAATGTCACCTACTAATAGTTCAATATCACACCTAATAAAATTAACTAGAGGATTTATATAGCATTTAGCTTTAAATAGAGGGAGATCTATAATGGGATATAATTCCAATAGAATTATTATTTTTTTCAAGAGTTATTCTCAAAAATTTATATTTATCTATACTTATGATTTTACTATATTTAATAAATGAGTCTTTGCAATAATTGCTTTCATTATAAAATACTTTATACCCCTTAAAATTAAAATTATATACATTATCCAAAACATTAGTTTCAGATAATACAATTACATCGAAATCACTACCCAATGACTCCAAGAAAAGAACAAAATCGTTCTAATTTTTATTTAAGCTTCTTATATTCAAATGTAGCAAAATAAATTTATTTATGGAGTTTTTAAAATAATCAATACTGTCTAAGTTATCACAAACAACAACGTTTCCATAATTACCCTCGTAATCGTCCAAAAAAAAATTATGACCATTGTAAAGTATATCCGTCTGAAAGACAACAATTCAGGGATCAGGTTGACAGCAACATACAAAATATCCAAAACACAGAGGACAGCGAAACTATCTGGAACAATTTAAAAACATTAATTAAAAGTGCACACAGACAAATACTGTCACAAAGAAATAAAATACCTGCTAAGAAGCCTTGGATGTCCCTAGAAACATGGCAGTTGATAGAGCAGAGGAAAAATATTAAGAAAACTGGCCTAAATGAAGAACAACAGAGACAAGAATATCAACATCTCAATAGACTTGTACAAAGGAGCTGTCGACAAGACAAAAACACCTATCTAAATGGCCAGTGTGAAGAAGTACAAAGACATGCAGAGAGGAACCAAGTAAGAGATCTCTTTAAAAAAATTAAAGAAATAGCGAGAGATTTTAAGCCAAAAACATGGGCTATTGAGGATAAAAACGGAATGTTGCTAACTGACAAAGAGCAAACAACGGAGAGATGGAGAGAATATTGCGAGGAGTTATATTGTGACGAACAAAGAAACGACATACAACTGCAAACCAATAACATGAAGAAAGAACCTGAGATACTTAAAAGCGAAGTAGAAGAAGCCATTAGGAAACTAAAAAATAATAAGGCGACAAGTTTTGATGGAATCACAGGGGAAATTTTTAAAGAATTAGGCGATGAGGGAGTCAATATAATACACACAATATGCAATTTGATGTGGAAGACCGGAATATGGCCCAAAGACTGGACAACATCGATTATGATTCCCCTGCACAAGAAAGGCTCCGCTCGAAAATGTAATATCTATCGCACACTCTCGCTGCTATCACATACAAGCAAAGTTTATTATAAATAATCGGCTGAGGCACTACGTGGACAACGAAATTGCAAGAGAACAGGCCGGTCCCGTGAAGGGTAGAGGCACACGAAATCAAATTGTTAACATTAGACAAATGATAGAAAAATGCCCGCGAATTTAATGTCCCCATGGTAATGTGCTTTATAGACTACAACAAGGCTTTCGACTTTGTTAACTGGAATAGGTTATGGGAAGTACTCAACCAAATGGGTGTTCCAGATCACTTGATCAACTTAATCAAAAATCATTACTTGGAAAGTACCGCTGTAGTCAAAATAGAAGATATGATGAGTCGAGACTTCCACCCACAAAGAGTTGTGAGGCAGGGGTGCGTTTTATCACCTAAACTGTTTAACATCTATGGTGAAGCTATAATGAGGAACTCCCTAGATGAGTGAGAAGGTGGAATTCTTGTTGGGCGAGATCGAATAAGCAACTTACGCTATGCTGATGACACCACCATATGTGCTGCAACGGAGGAGGAAATGTCGGCTCTCTTAAACAGAATAGAGTATGAGAGTGGAAAGTTTGGTCTGACAATAAACAGAACCAAAACAAAACCAATGATAGTGGATAAGCCTAACGTCGTAAACAGGACTCACCTGCTTGACGATCTTGAGAGGGTAAACAGCTTTACATATCTGGGGTCAGTAATAAGCAGCATGTGTGGATGCGTAGAGGAGGTTAAAAGAAGAATAGCCTTGGCCAAGGGTGCGATGCTGAGACTTACCAAAATATGGAAAAGCTCATACATAACCAAAAGCAATAATATGAATATGGTCCGAACGTTGGTCTTTCCAATCTTCATATACGGCTCAGAATCGTGAACACTTAGAGCTAAAGAACGCAAATATATTGATTTCTTTGAAATGTGGTGCTACAGGAGATTGCTTAGAATCCCCTGGACCGCGAGGAGAACTAATCAGTCGATACTGGTAGAGCTAAGTGTGACCACCAGACTATCATCATTATGCATGAAGAAAGTGTTGCAATACTTTGGACACGTAGCTAGAAGACGAGATGACAATATAGACAGGCTTATAGCGATGGGAGAAGTACAGGGAAAGAGACGTAGAGGCCGATCGCCTATGAGATGGTCTGATCAAATCAAACAAATAACAGACCAACCCCTTCACGTATCGTTTCACCTGGCTGAGGATCGAGAAATATGGAAGGATACAATAGAAAGAGGAGTAGAGGCATTCCAAAGAGGTCACGACCCTAATGATTGAGGAAACGAGCAGAGAGAGAGAGAGAGGAAAGTAAAAGTGTATACTTACAACAGACTGATTCTGATGTCTGATTCTTTTCACTGGACAATCATCCCCACTTCTTGCAAATATCAATAATCAAAAATAAATGAAACAGAATAATCAAATGATACATTTGAGTTTACATAATGACTATGGAATATACAGACAGTACGCATTCACAAACAGCGTACAATATATAAGACGAATACAACGACAAAACTATTTAAGTCTAGAAACTCTTTAAATGTGTAATACCAAGAGTCCCAAACGATTTTTTTCTGCAGGCTCTTGAGAGGACTCGACATCGGTGGCTTGCTAAATAGTTGCAAACATAGGGTATACGGTGATTTTTCATACATTGCCGTTGTAGGGTAATTATGGTCTCATGGATTTTGTTCAGAAATACATAGACAGCACACTTAAAGACGTAGATTGAAGTTAATATAATGATTCTCTCCTGTTTAACGGCGTCTCTGCAAGATTCTAAAGGTGGTTTTCCAAAGTCGATCTAATAATCCTTTTTTGGACTAGAAATACTGCGTTTATATTTACTGCACGTTGCCATATTATGATGACGTTGTAGGTCAAATGGGGATATGCCAAATAAAAATACGCTGTCTAAAGAATACCTGCCACTACGGTTTGACGTAGCATCGGCGGAGCAAAATGGGCTTTATTTAGCTTGCTACACATATTCAATTTAATGTCCTCACTTCAGCTTACTGTCCATATATATGTTCCTAGAAATTTTGAACTATGCTAAATTAGTGTTTAAATATAGTGTGTCAGTCAGTTTAATAGAAGTGAACAAAGACGATTCCTCCATTATCTAATACGATTCGTAACTTGACAGAGGGAAGAAAAATGTAATAATGGATCTGTTTAAAATAGAACATTAGTGTGATAAAAACTTATTATCTTGAAAATTAATCTATTCATAAGCTCGATTTAATCAAATTTCCAGACTTAACATGTATGCAATTAAATCTCCTGTCTGGCATTTCTGCTTAAAAACTTAATCGAGAATAAATTAATTAATTTCACTTGAAGACGGTAATCCAACGGTTGGGCTTATATTATATATGCCCACTTCATAAGTTAATTCATCGGGGAACCTGACCTTTCTGGCGAAGGCTCATATCTTCTTCATGTTAGTCTTTCTAGTCTCCTCCAGATTCAGTACACAGCTCCTGCAGTGCCCTTCTCTTACTTTAACCAATGTTCTTTTTCTCATGCTTGCCTCATAGAGGCTTTTCATCACCAGGAATGTGTCGCCCCAATGAAGCCTTGCCTGCCTTATAGCGCCACTTTTAATAGCTAAAGTACATCCATACCGTCTCATATGGATCTTAATTATTAAACCAATAGGAATTCACAAAAGTGATCGTTAATGGGCGGAGCTAGATGAGATTCTGGGGGCGCAACTAACTAAAACTAACCCAAGGCATGCCGAAAATCAGTTCTAATCTAGCACAAAAATTACTGGCTTTGTTGGTGTCTAAACATCTTACGCGGCGGTATGAAGGTAAATCTCGGCAAATGGGACGGAAATCATATATGGGGACGGAAAAGTGAAGGCCTATGTGACCGGGTATTGTAAATGCGAATGTGTTTGTTTGTTTGTTTGTTTCTTACGCTTTCACGCAAAAATTACTCAACCGATCATCATGAAATTTTGTAGATATTTTCAAGAGTATAGTAAAGGACATAGGACACTTTTAGCTTTTAACCGCGGTTTCACTCGCGTTGATTATTTCGGTTAGTTTTAATCCTATTTTCCATGCGTAAACTACTTAACCGATCATCATTAAATTTTGTACAGATATTTTCAAGAGTATAGTAAAGGACATATGACACTTTCAGCTTTTACTCGCGTTGATTTTTACGGTTAGTTTTAATCCTATTTTCCAGGCGTAAACTCCTTATAGTCCGTCGGAAAGCCCGGTCTAGGATGCACAGAAAAAAAACCGAGGTATAACCAAATGGGACCTTCACCATTTGAAAAAGCATGTTTTTTTACATAGAAAATGAAAATTGACGACTCTCTCCATTGGTCGCGACCAAAGATATAGGCAAAAAACTGAAAAAAAAGGATTTTTTATTTTTTTTAGTTTGAACACTCATAACTATTTTTCCAAAGAACCTAGAACAACAATTTTTTTTAAGTTATATTCCTCATTCAATTTCCATTCTTTTGGTGTATACTACATTAAAAAAAAATTTAAAATTATATTAAAAAAACAGTAATATTTTAAAAAGACAACAAATTGCCAATATTTTTTTAAACTCACCTCGCCATAACTTTCTTATGCAAAGCGCTATTTAAATGTTTTTTTTTTCAAAAACTGCGCAATCTAATGCTCTTCATTTTGTCTCGATTAACTTGTGGTCTATTCTAAGAAATAAAACCTGTAGCGGCTTTTAAACGTCGGGACGCGTGCCTCTGCGTCGGGCTGGACGGCTGTTTTTTTCCATTGCGATCGACCGCTGCTCTTGTTTCACCCACTGCCGCGGTAATGTTTTAAATACAAGTTTTCATTAGTAATTTGCACCATGGAGTGAGGGTACATCGTAAGTCGTTAACTTTCTTCCAAAATATTCTAATACTTTAGAAAAATAATAGATAATTGTGTTATATATATATTATTAATTAATTAAAACAAATTATCGAAAAATGTATCGTCATCAGTATCTCCAGCTTCAGTTTGATTTTCTTCAAGGTCGCGATTAATATTAATGCAATTCGTTTTGCCATTGTCTTCCCTGTATAAACAATGGTTTTGCCTTTGCAATATGAGCTACAAAATACCCCTTTTTTTACACTGACATTTTTGTGTGTTGCAGATAATTGCATAATAAGGAAATAATTTACCGTATATCTTCTGGAACTGGAGATTGAGGCATAATTTTTAGAACTATAAAATTGTCCTCATTTAAAGTCCATCCATATAACAAGGGATCATTTTTGGTTACCTCACCAACATGACTATTGACCTATATAAATGACTGATAATATGACCTAAAATTACACATAATAATAAAATATACGTATATCTATTATGAATTTTTGCTTTATAAATTCACCTAAGTACATGTAGTTTGAAAATATCTTCTGTAGAGGGCAATTCCTGAACTTGTTTTTTGCTCTCATTTGTAAGGTTTAACAGAATTTCAATCAGATTATTTGCATTTTTATTTTTGTATAAAAAACTTACAAATCTTCTGGCAAACTTTATTTCTTCTTCTGACGCCAGTTCGGCAAATTTGTGAGTGCCGCAATTTTTATAGTACACTTTCCAAGCATGTTTTTCCTATTTTAAAAAATTAACGGGGCGTATCACATCCTGTCAGGCTGTGAAAACTTGGTAAGCCTTCACATGCCAATTTGCCAATGTTTTTTGAGATGACGTGAATAGGAATATATCACTTTTGGTTAGCTATCATATCTGTATGACCAGTTTCCATTAATATTTCTTTGACATTACTATTACTTAGATTTTCGTGAGTAGCATAATAATAAATTAATAGTACTAGAACATCAGCGTCATCACACTTTACGACCAGTTGACCGTTTTTATTGGAGGATACCATGTGGAAAATAATCCTTCTATCAGCTTCCTCATGATTGCTATAAAAATGTGTTTCTTCCGCAGCGGCATGGTTTGTATTTTCCGGATAGTCACTTTGATCCTTCTTATCTTCTTCTTTCAAAACCGGTGCCGGCCGGCGGCGCTCGTTTGTTTAGCTCAGATTTTATATTTCTTGTGCTAATATTATTTCGAATAACAGATTTTGTGATATTTTGCATCAGCTGCAAATAAATCTGCATAAAACTATAATCTGCCTTGTATTTCAATATCTTCTCTTAAAGTCGCAGCATCAATTTTTTTTTCTAGTTTTAGCACCAGTTCCTGTGCAAATTGCAACTACAGGGTTTCTCTTTAATGTGCCTGATTTACCACAAATCAAAAATTTTTTTTTTTATATATAACTGATCTTTTGGTTTTTGAATACTACATGAAGACCCATCACTTGCATCTCGCTATTGGCATTTATAATGTTATTTGTCCTAGAAAACGATTGTCTGCAAGAAATATGAAACGGGCATGTAAATCATTCTTTAATTCTAAAATTGTTTTCAAAATATTGTCATTTCTTTCATTTGCACATTTTAAAATTGTTTGAAAGCCAGAAACAGTTGGTTTTTTCACCATTACATTTTCAATACTCTCAGTTTCTAGACAAAATAAACTCGCCTTAGGCTTCATTTTTGAAATAGTATATATTCCAAAATACTTCAACACTATCAAAAAAAGTGAGGATTATTTAGATAGGTATATTTTTATGATGGCTTTAAAAAAATGCAAACTAACTAGTACAAACCCGCAAACAAGAGTCCGGTAGTTTAAAACTACTTCGCACGTAATTAAAAAAAAAAATGCTAACTAACCAGTGCAAACTATATATCTCAACCGACAAACAGGTACCTTATTAAAAACGACTTCACAAGTGGCTTAAAAGAAAATTGCAAACTAACTCGAACTACCCGAAACCCAGCTATCGGTAATTTAAAACCGAGTTGCTTGAGTTTAAAAAAAATATAAAAAAACATGTGCTAATCCGCAACTGTCAAATAATCTATGATAAAAAGCGACATTATTCATTAAGTTAAAAAAAAATTAAGAGGAACCGAGAACTAACACGCAATCGACAAACCGTTTGGCAACACTGTAATTAATCTGTCAATTATCAACATCAGCCATTGCATATTACCAGCGACAAAAAGGCAAAAAAAATATACTAAATTTAAATTAAAATAATTAAATCCTGTGTACAACGTCAACGATCGCGATGGAAAAAAACCGCCGTCTAGCTGCCGCAGAGGCACGCGCTTTGACGTTTAAAAGCCGCTACCGGTTTTATTTTTAAAAATAGACCACATATTAATCGAGACAAAATGAAGTCCATTAAATTGCGTAGTTTTTAAAGAAAAAAACAATTAAATAGCTCCTTGCATAAGAAAGTTATGATAAAGTGAGTTTAAAAAATATTGGCAAATTGTTGTCTTTTTTTTAAATATTACTGTTTTTTTTATATAGTTTACAACTTTTTTTTAATCAAATATAAACCAAAAGAAAGGAAATTGAATGAGGAATAAAACTAAAAAAAAAATGTTGTTCTACCTTCTTTAGAAATAAAGTTATGAGTGTTCAAAATAAAAATATAAAAATCCGTTTTTTTTTAGTTTTTTGGCTATATCTTTGGTCTCGACCAATGGAGAGAGTCGTCAATTTTCATTTTCTATGTAAAAAAACATGCTTTTTTAAATGGTGAAGGTCCCATTTGGTTATACCTCAGTTTTTTTATCTCCGAAAGTAGAAGGCTTTTCGCGCTCCATCCGACGGACTATTAACCGATCATCATGAAATCTTGTACAGACATTTTCAAGAGTATAGTAAAGGACATAGGACACTTTCAGCTTTTACCCGCGGCTTCACTCGCGTTGATTTTTACGGTTAGTTTAAATCTTATTTTCCACGTTTTTTTTATGGCAGTGGCACACACACACACTAAAGGGAGATCCTATGACGAGCAGTGTGTGTGCGAAGATGTTGATTGACATAGGTCTTGAATAGTTGTAGGTTGTAATTTGGGGGAAACAGATGTCGTGGGAGTGAGTTCCACAGTGATGCAGTGCGCCAGACAAAGGAGTTCTTGTAAAGCGATGTGCTAGGTGTTTCCAGTTGTACGACAACCTGGTGCGTTCTTGCCGTCTTTCGTGAGTGTCTGACAGGCGTTGCCAACGGCGGGATGAGGCGGGCCAAACCCTGAGAACAGCTGCCGTGAAAATATCTGAATGGAATCCAGCAGCTTTAGGATGTGCTTTGGTGCGGCACCCCAGATGTGTGAGCAATATTCTAAGCACTGTCTTATTTGCGCTTTGTAGAGCAAGAGCAACTGCTGCGGTGTATACAGTTTTTTGTTGCGAAATAGCGCACCAAGCTTGTGGGAGGCTGATTTTGCGATGTTAGCAACGTGATCATGCCAGGACATATTGCTGTTCACCGAGACACCCAGTAGTCCGATTGACGAGGATGAAGGAATGGTCGATCCTGCCATAATGATGTCAGGGCCCGCCATATTGGCCCTCTTGGTAAACGTCGCTGCTTGGGTCTTTGCTTCATTGAACTGGACCAAATTTCTGTCGCCCCAAATTTGAACTTTCTCTAGGTCTCGATTAATTGCTGTAATCTGCTTCTGTCTGCGTTGATAAGTCTCAGTCGCTGGTAAAGATTTTTCTGATCTAAAGTGAGAGACAAAGGTACTGTCATCTGCAAAACTGTAAACAGGATTATTCGTTTTGGTCCGCAGGTCATTAATATAGATCAGGAACAGAGTTGACGAGAGTATTGCGCCCTGAGGCACGCCCGCGGTAATTGTGAATATGTCCATCAACTACAACGTGCAGAGATCGGTTCTTAAGGAAACTGGCAAGCCAGCTGCAGAGAGAGGCTGGCAGTCCGAAGGACGGCAGTTTGTTGGGCAGTCCATCATGCCAAACTCTGTCGAATGCCTTCGAAATATCCAACGCAATCGCTCGAGACTATCCGTAGTTCTCAATTGCCCTACTCCATATACGAGTGACATAGGCCAATATATCTCCTATCGATCTCTCTTTGCGAAAGCTGTATTGATTATCGCTGATTATTATGTTGCTCTCGAGGTAGTTCAGTAGTTGCTGATTGACTACACGTTCCATGACTTTGGAGATTATTGAAAGCAAGGCAATTGGGCGATAGTTTGAGGGCGTGGTTTTCTTGCCTTTTTTGGAACAGGTTGCACTCGAGCGACTTTCCAGGAAGATGGGTAAGTACCTTTTCCGTAAGACAGAGTAAAAAGCCTGGAAAAAACGGGTGTTAGCTCGTTGGCGCAGTTCTTTAACACGATGGCAGGTATTCCGTCCGGTCCTGATGCCTTTTGCGTATCTAGTTCTTTATATCACTGTGATGGAACTTGACTTCTGCTATGGTAGTGTTAATGTTCGATATGGTGAGGAGAGCCTTGCTTTGGGGGACGTCTAAGGTAGAGTGCGATGAAAACATTTCGGCGAGCATGTTTGCTTTTTCCTTGGCTGTAGTCGCCGTGATGCCACATTCGTCTGTCAAAGGGGAGAAGAGAGAGAGTGTAAACTACTTAGCCGATCATCATGACATTTTGTATAGATATAGTTGTAATGAAATCTAGCTCAGTCGCAAATTTGTCATGTTAGTTAATTTATGTAATCAAGTCATGAGACTTGTTTTAATTTTCTTCGGGCGTTGTTCGATGTTCTCTTATTAACGATTTTTAAATTTTGGACGCCAGAGTTCCTAGTGACCATGCGAACTGAATATGAATACTTGGATATCAATAACTATAAAGATAAGAATGGCAGAAATTTGTCCTTATAATTCGTGTCTCACAGACCTCAATCCTGCGATAAATTAAACAAAGGAATTCAAACAACAATATATTAATTTTACTAATTTACAAATATGAGTGATGGTATCATGTGAACTGAAGATTATCAATATAATTAAATTACAAATATAATTGATGAAGTAATTCGAAATAAAGTTTATGAATAAATTTACTTTGTGATGAGAATGAAAATTAAAAGATTAAAAAAAAATTAATAATAACAGATAGTTGGTCTTTACAATCGAGTTATCTTCTGACTGATTGATACTTAACTTCGTTCAGTTATTCGGTAACCATGCGATCGTATTGGGACCTCAACTGGAACCGCTTCTGCCCGTTCCTAAGTTCAATTGAGTTAGAGTTATCCATGACTTATAGGTAATCCATGTGATGATTCCCACCAATTTGCATGGTACAGCTGTCGTCGACGTCTCCAATCAGTCGTAACATGAAAGAAATAGATAAGTCTTAGACCAACGTATACTGCTAATTAACTAATGTTCAGGGAAATGTCGTGTGGACCTCAGTTACATAGGAGGAAGCAATCAACAATTTGAAAATGTACTGGTTGAAGCAGGTATAATCAGAACTTAAATTACAATTTTAAGTTGAGCAAAAATTATAAATAACTTCTGTTAAGCAAAAATTATAAATAACTACTGTTACTCAAGATATTCTTTTTCTTTACTTAAAGATATGAAATTCAAAAGAAATCATGACTGAAAATTAAAATTCAAAAGAAAATGATGGAACTACATTCCAAACAGTGGCTCTCGGCAAATCTAAATAAAAGATAACTTGAATTTACTGATAAATAGAAAAATAGAGGTACAACCTCTCTATAAACGAGTCTTATAACTCCACTATGTTGGGGTTTGGAACCCTCGGCAATATGCACTAAGAGAATTATTGCACTCGACGCGCGTTTCGCTAACCATGTTAGCATCATCAGGATATGATTAAAACTAAATTTAAAACTACCTAACTCGCTTTTATACTAAATGTTTGCTTAATCAAGCGGAACCAAAGGAACCAATCCTGGAATCACACTAGTTACGCTTGAACAACCAATATAATGGACTATACGGAATAGGCCCTCTATCTCTATTTAAACTATTCTTACATTTAATAATTTCCATACTTTCATATGCGTCTAATAATCTCCTATCAGTTATATTATGAATTAATTTTAAATTTTTAATTGTTATTCTATGATTGTTATCAAAAGCATGCTCGGCAACACTTGATTTTTCTGTTCTACCATACTTTAAATGAGCTATGTGTTCCTTGAATCTCGTTTGTATAGATCTCCTAGTTTCCCCAACATATTTTTGATTACAATCCATGCATCCAATTTCATATATTCCACTTCTTTCTAATATTTCAATTTTGTCCTTTGGACCACCTAATAATTTCTTAATGTTGAACTGAGTTTGGTATACTAATTTTAAACCTACTTCCTTAAAGACTTTTTGAAGTCCTCTAGTATACTGAGGATTATATGGTATCGAGACATATTTTGTATTTTCATCCTGATTGACGAAAGAAGTGGAAACGCGAATGGTCTTTCTAAACAAATGCCTATTAATTAGTCTATTTATTAAGTTAGTATTGAAACCATTAACTTTCGCTATATTCTTAATTGTCTCCTTTTCATTATTAAATCTTTCTCTGCTGAGAGGAAAGTTAACCATACGGTGTACCAAAAAATGTAAGCTGGCCAATTTGTGTTGGTCGCAGTGGAGGAGTCATTAGGAATATATCGGTTAGTGGCAGTACTTTTTCTATAAATATCAAATTCTAGTGTGTTATTATCGTTCCTAATCACTAAAGTATCCAAAAATGGAAGTTTGCCATTGTTCTCGACTTCATAAGTAAATTTAATGGTGGGGAAACGGTTATTTAGTTTGGTTACAAAATCTTCGATATTAGCGGTTTTTGTGTCGAAAATCGCGAAAATGTCATCCACATACCTGTACCATACGCTTGGAAAATATTCGAATTCCTGACTGATTTCATTTTCAAATTTACTCATGAAAAGGTTAGCTAAGAACGGCGATAAACAGTTGCCCATTGCCGTGCCTTCAAGTTGTTGGTAATAGTTGTTTTTATATTGAAAATAATTTTGATCCATGCAAAGTTTGGTTAAAGTTAAATATTCTTGTTTGATTTCGTTATCAAGACTGTTCATCTCAAGTAATTCACCAAGGTATTGCAAGGTCTGTGGGATTGGTACACTAGGGAACAATGAGCAAACATCAAACGAGATTAAAATTTCACCTTCCTTAAGGTTCGTACCTTTAATTTTTTTTAGAACTTATAACTCCAAATAAGTAATTTCTATTACTTTTTATATATGTATGGCCCTTGGCACATAAACGATAATTGAGCGTAATTACGCCTCAATTAAAGATAAAGTAATCACTATCTCGCGTTGAGATAGAAATTTAGATAAAAGATAAGAAAAAAAAACAGATAAATTTACACATGTAAGATTAACCTCTCATAAAGGCAAATTAATGCCGATACATCAGTGTTGAGACGCGACAAGACGAGTGCTAATAATTATATGCTTGATGTCACAAATAAACTGAAAATTTAATTAAATAAGCCTGGAAAGAAAAAAATATTAAAACCAACAATACCATGAGGGAATATTCGAAGAAACTACTGAAAATTCAATTCACTACCTTTACAGGAATATATAGAACTTACTCCAAGAATTCCCCAAATAATACTGTCCAATTTGAATGGAAATACGTAAAATAATGTGCGTGACCGCTAAACGATGAAATAATTACGTTCTCTGTAAATTGGGACTCATGAGAGACGCAATTATTCACCAATAAATCGGTATCTTTACCCAACGGTCACTACAAAAAAATTAAGATTATTGAAGCTGTAAGCTAATTGAAAGTGTAATATAAAAATGCTAAATTCTTGCTTTAACCAAATACGATTAAGCGAATCAGAAACAATTATTAATTATGCATTTAAAAATGAAAAAAATTAGTGTAATTTATATTGCAAGATGAATAAAATATTTCAAGATTAAAAACCAGCACTCACCAGTGTCAGCGTCGCCACAAAAATGAAACGACCTCGCTTTCAAAATTCAAGTCGTTCAACAAATCATGATTTTCGATGTTTTAATTGGATATTTTATATCATGTGACTACTACTATAGGGCAAGCGGCGTCAAACCAAAGAGATTACCCAATGTATACTAAATATAGTAATCTATAATAAATTAAATGCATAAATTGTAGGTATTAAATAGCGTACTATGGTCTCCAATTACCAACTACATGAGATAAGCCCGTTCCCGAATAGATGTCACTTCTAAATATAGTACTCTACAATGAAACAAATCCATAAATTGTAGGTATAAACCAGCGTACCTGTGCTTCTTAAATAATTAGTTGCACGAAATATACCCATTCGCGAATAGATGTCAATGGCGATTCATATTCCAAACATCGAAAATCATTCGTCATTGAACTGAATTTAGTGGAGCGGAATAAGCTAATATTCCGTTACATAGTAAAGGACATAGGACACTTTTTTTCTTGATTTTGAGCATGCTTTGGTTCGTTTTTGTTTGTTGCGGCCCTGTATCGAGCGGAAGGGCTATGCGTGAAGTGTAATATTAGACATTCTAATGCAAACGTTATGAATGTAAACATTAAACAATGCACGTCAGGCGGTAACTGTGACGAGAATGTGTTTTGTAGGCTGTCTGTGACCGTTAGTGTAAAACGTGCTTTCTAACGCCAGGATATAGGCAACCATTTTCAAATAAGTGGTTGCCTAAAGTGGCATTAGATTTTCATGCCGATATATTATATATTTACACATCAGTGTCTCGAGTACTAGCAGACTCACTCAATTTTTTTTAGATTTTTCAAATTTCATAAATTGCATTTAGCTCCGCCCGTTAACTGTCACTTTTGTCAATTCCTATTGATTTAATTAACATCCATAAGAGAACTGTGGTGTGGATGTACTTTCGCCTTTTAATACACTCAGGCCCCTTTGGACACATTGTGGATCCTTTACGCACCAGACGATCGAGCTGCTCGTTGCCCCGGACACTAGAGTTCAGATACCAGCGCATGGACATTACCTACCAGGCTTACTCTCAGATTGCCAATCTCATATTCGGACAACCTACAAATTCCATTATATGCCGAGGTAGCATTAGTCAATCTTTGAGCTGGAGAAAATTGCAATGTCATTTTGCTTTTAAAATCAGGATCGCTCGGACTGGATTTTTTTTTTATTTATTTATAATTGTTTTCGCGTTATGTCTGATTAATTTTTGTAATGAGGGCGTAAATATTGTTTGTTCATTAACCAATTCACTATCTACGTCAATGAGTTACATTAAATAACATTAATAAATTGTAATTTTAAAGAGTTTGCAAGACTTGAAACTATATGTAGCTCATTAAATTTATCAGCACATACTTATTAAACATATTTTTTTAGTTCCAAATTCTACAGAAAAATTTCTTTCATTGGAAATCTCCGAGATCTTCTAGCTAGAGTTCCTTTAGAAGCCGCAGCAATTCCCGATAAAGTGAAAGCTTACGATAGCTTGCACGGCACTGCTTAATCCACCGTATGTTACCTACCATTGCCGGAATTTTCGAATGCCATTCGAAATTATTGAGATTTACATTGAATTTAGGGTGCGTTTATTCCGGCGAATATTTGGTTATTTTGGGATTGCAATGGTTCAAATTTACAATCACTTAATTCTCATAGTTAGTCTTCAAATCTCTAAACGTGGAGCAAATGTCAAGTGTACCGAAATGGCTATGGAAATTACAATAATGAATATGTCACTAATATGTAGAATTATATAACAATGCGGTTCAAACAAGTAAAATGATTAATTACAATCATCAAGGTGACTTTGAATATCTTCAAATTTAGGAGCATTATGACCTATGATTCAAATCGGTAATAAATTCAGTTTGGAATGAATCTTCTGCCACAATTTTCATAGTCTTCAAGTTTTGAGACTACTCAGAGTCAGTAACAATTTATTTTAATTTCCATAGTTAAAGGGCCTGTACGTTTTTTTTTTCTGATTACGTCAAAATTGCAATGATATGGTAAAGTGATATGGAAGTTTTCCTTTACCGTAATTTTTTACTATAGCTTATCTGTTTGCTATATAGGCAAACAAAATCAATTGTGTGCAATAATAGTATAGTTCATTTGAATTAATTTCTTTCGACTGTCTACCAATATCCGCCGCAGTAAACGCACCTCACTGTAGTCGTGAATTTATTAAACAATAACAAGTTATTTCGATGTTTATCAGTATTATGCGAAAAGTTTTATACTCGAAACGAATCAAATAATATAGTTACCCTATCAACTATTATGGACAAATCAGAAATCAATACTTCCATTAGTTTTACGAGATAAATTTTCGAATGAAAATTACTTGCAATGAATGGCAGAAATATGGTATCCAGGGTTTAAATTATGTACCTTGCCTATGCGTGAAACCAAACTGCATACACATACAAATCAGAAATAGGTAGATGAATTTTAATATGATTTTAAACATAGGTTTACATTTACATTTATTAATAGATTAATGATTAATTGAAGAGTGTGTAGGGTCTAATTTGTTAACCACTGTAATAGTCAGCAGAATATTTTATTTCGACTAATTACAGTGATGACAAATTTGTGTAAGCACTTTTTCAACCTAAGCCTATTTTAATACATACCAATTGCACATTTACTTTTGCTTTATTGTGTAAAGCTTTCATTTTATTGGGAGTACCCATTTAATAGTATAAGCATAAGCAGTAGGAGTTGCTTTATTAAGGTATTTTGGAAAGATGGCATATAGTTGGTTTCTTATTTTTTCACCAACTGATTGTATTTCTTACCAGTTATGATATAATGATCATAAGAAATTGCCATTAATACTCATTGAAGGTGAAATTTAATTTATTATCCATGATTTTTTTACTTTTGTTTAAATCATAGTACAAGTGTAATTTTTCTTCAACTTTTATTCTGAAATGTATCCATTCAAAATCTTATAGAAATGCCATAGTAGTCGAGTTTGGCATTGATGAGATATTAATTATATTGTGATGTATCATTGTGATATTTGTCCACGAAAGCATTACCGAGGATAATGCCAAACTCCTCTATTGTAGCCCCTGATAACAACTGTAGGGGCAAATATGAATAAGATCATGTTGCAATCTCAGTTTATTTGCCCATATTTTTCCCAAAATAAGACAATATTAAAAATAGTGTTTAAGCCTACAGAGGTGGTCTTGGATAAAATTTCAAAAATGCAGGTTGCAAAAGTGGTGAAAAAGCATATCTTCGCTTAAACTTTCGTAGTGACATTCCTGCAATAGTTCGGTACCTGCTAACATTTTATAAAAATGTAAAGTAGTACAAAGTGAATATTTTTTTAAGTGTTTATCAATTTTTTAGTTAGTTATTCTTCATGCAATAATTAATATAACCCACAAGAATACTTCTTAGTCATTTGAACACCAATTTGTTGATTGAAGAACTCGCTGTTCCCTTCGATATTTTGACACAAAAAGGATAATATTAAATAGCTTTAGTTAACAGTCAAATTCATTTTTCATAGGTCAGATATTCAGGATGTATAGTCCATTCCTAGAAGTGTTAAGCCAACAAAATCTTCAATTTGAAATATTCATTGTGGAATGCACAATTCGCTTGTAACTGAAGAATATTTGTGTTTTTAATGAGCAAAAAAACGTATGCTTATTTAAAAAAAAAATAAACAACTGCTTTCTGACTGGATTTTTAGATAAAGAATATCAGATACTAGCCTTTCCTACACAAATTAGAGGGCTCTATATTCCGAAATCTATTTTTTCAAGTTATTGATGTTGCATTTTTTTTAAGGTGCACTATTTGAATTCTACAACCAGTTCAGAAATTAATTTTGACAAAAATATCAAATTATATATTAACAGATTTTGAAAAATGTTAGGTGTGGATTTTAAGATGTTACTTAGCGGCTAAAAATTGGATAAACTGAAACAAAAATATGCTGGGCCAAATCCTTAGACTTTCACTTCAAGTATTAAGTTAGAACTAAAACTAAATATACTATTTATTTAGTTGTAAGTAAAGATTTTACATAAAACACTTGCATTTCGTTATGATTAGTCATCCAAATGGGGTACACTATACATAGGTTGCTGGTTAGGTGAAGCAATAGATCTGCCCTTAAGCTGCGTTTAGTTATTTTTTAAAAATTACACTAATCTCTTTTTTAGACTGTAGTGTGTATTTTGAAGGTTAGTTATTAGCACGTTCTACAAAATGTAGAATATACAACGAATGTGTTTAGAAAATATATGTGGAGAATATCTCTTTTTAATCTGAATTAGATCTGATTATTAGATATTTTAAATTTTTGTAATAATTAGTAGGTATTAGTTTCTCGTTCAGTATCTGTGGTATTTTTACATTCCTTTTTATTTTCATACTATTTATTTTGTACATACTTCTGTTATATAAACAGTAATTAAAAATAATATATTGTTTCTTACATATTGGTGTTTTATTTAATTATTGGCAAAGGTTAAGGAACGTCTACGGTTTTCGCCCTCTTATAAGCATTGTGAAGATTAGATGTGGTACCATAAAATATGGTTATGGCACAGAAGGAAAAACAATCAGAATATTCTCTCTGGATCCTGATGTCTTACAGAAAATTGAAAAATTCCTTTAGTGTCGGCCATTTTTAAAAGGGAAATTCCAGGTCCGTACTACGCTTTTTCCGAATTTCGCAAACAGGTGGGTATTCGCATAATTTTGTGTCATTTATCGCGCATTTGTCAGATACTATGTAAATAATACGGGAGTTTATATATAATATTTATAGACATGTTACTGCTAATATCCGAAATACGTTATTATGCATAAAACCTAAGCAAATTAGGAATTAATGATAATTGCTAAAATCCTTAATTATCGCTATTAACCAAATATATTAGACGCAAAAAAGCTATAAAATTGTTTTTTGGATCCAACTGGGTCAGATTCGGTTAGTTTCTCTAAGTTTGGTTACTATCGATATTAAGTAAAAGATAATTACTAATCCATAATAATTCCTAAAATTCTTAGTTTTTATGCAGTACTATAACGGCAATGCATGAGGTGTATGAAGCAAAAAATGGGCTTACTACAACTATCACAGAAGAAAAAATAATCAGAATATTCTCTCTGGAATACCGCCTTTGATGTCTTTCAGACAAATTCCTTTAGCGTCGGCCATTTTTAAAAGGGAAATTCCAGGTCCGTATTACGCTTTTTCCAAATGGTAACATAATTATATCATATTTTCACATTTCTCGAGTCAAGTTCACTGACATGACCTTCCTTATTTTTTCCAACAGCAGGCTTCGCTTCAATGTCTGTTTAATATTTTGATAACACTGAGTTTCTTTACCCTATGTTTTGTGTACTTCCTGTGTATTTGGTTTAAATACTTATGATGTTTTTTAAATATAGTTTTTTGATAAATCGTGACCAATTTCAACTTGAAAATTGCTTGTTGTTCTATTTTTATTGTATATATTAAGTTTTGTTTGTTTGGGATTTGCTTTACTATGGTTAGTTTATTTTTTTAATTCGCTTTGTCCATAAAATTTATTTGAATTTTTCTGTGGCAATAAAGCATACTTGACTTTGACTTTGAATTAATTGTATGTATATACAAGGTTTTCCCGCATATTTCGGCGCCTACCTAGAGAGTTCATTTCAAAAGATATCAGAAAGTGGAAAATACAAAAATTCATGTTCCTTTCTGTCAGGAATTTTTCATCAAAAATTTTAAAACATTTCTTGAAATGTGAAATTCTGGCAGGTCGCCAATTTTTTAAAATGTATATTATTTCATATTTTAAAAGATTTTTTCTTACCTTTTTTTCAACATTTTGTTCGCCGAAAACTGCGTCTCTTAATTTTTTTAATGCTTTTTCTTTATTTCGTTTTACAATACTTTTATTAACTCTCCAATCAGTTTTTTTTTTCATTTTTTTTTTCTTACTGGGTTTTTAATACTTTCCGAACATTTCTTTACGTTTGTTACAACTTTTTCCCATTTTTCCAAAAATGTTTGTTTTTTGCAAAGCATTTTTTCCTCACATTTTTGCCATCCCCGATCTCGTAGCTGAACTCCTTCGCCTTTTTTTCGCCGAAAACCGCGTTTCTCAAACTTTAGTTTTTCTTATTTCGTTTTATAATACTTTTATTATTTTTCCGAACAATTTTTTTACGTTTTTTAAATTTTTTTTCCCATTTTTTCGAAGATTTTTGGGTATCCGGGGAGGTGGGAAGTATAATTCCCGGCCCCCACTGATAACTCCGTGTAACGGAGTCATCGCTTGCCAGGTTTTCGATCCGAGGCTCCGTTGCCGAGATACCGGCATTTTTTCCCCAAAAGCCTTCTTTAAATTAGAGCCTCCGTCCCTCCATATAATTAATTATTTTAGTTTTTTCTTCTCCCCCTTCTCCTGGCCGATCAAGGTGAAGGGGGTTTCAGTTTTCGTCCAGGATCCTCATTTTACCCCGGCAACATGTCCTGAAAATTTCAACCCTCTAGCTATACTGGAACATGCTTAATTAAAGGGGCGTTTCACTTTGATAAGCGTTTTTTTTTTCTGAGTTTACCTTCGCTAAAGAAGTTTCACTTCAAAAACAATTCCCCAAAATAAATAACTGCAACTCGCACTTATGACTATATATAAGCAAACCCATGTAATAAACCGTAAAACCCCGTCAAAGAGTAGAGAAACTCTAGTCTTTTACCCCGTATTAGCAGCTAATATCGTGGTATTGTACAAGACAAAAATGGTCCTTAAACTATATAAATACTCAGAATGCATTTTTTAATTTTTTATATAAAAGGCCGAAAAAATTATAATAAATACCCAGTAGAAGAAAACATTGAAAAATGAATTCTTCCATGGAAACCCACTTTTTCCCAAAGCAGTTATATGCGTCTTTGTATCCTAATCATATAAGTAAAGCTCGTTTAACATTTGTGTATTTTCTATATGTATTAGATAACAACAAAATAGTTTCTGTTGTATTATTTACGTTTATGAATGTAGTAGGTATGTTCCCCGTATTGCATTTAAAAATAAATTATTAATTTTTTAAGTAGCCATTGTATAAGGAATTTTTAATAAAAAAAATCTAACATTGTCCCATGCCCTTTTGAGGGTATATGAATATGGCCATCAATGCCAACCATGAACACCATAAAAGAAAAGCCAATGAATCTAAAACAGTTAATTTTGTCAAGAAATTCATAAAGAAAAATACATATTATTATTTATACGATATGTAGAAATGTACCAAACACGTTAACACGTTACAAATTGTAACGCCTACTTACATATAATAGGTATCGAAGAAAATATAGATTTGCTTTTATAAGTTGTTGACTTTCTTTTGGAAAAAAAAGTGAGACTGCAGTTATAAGATTTATGTTCGTAGTTCGGTACACAGCAAACATGTTCTTCCCTTCTGTTATTCATTTCATCCAAATATTCTCGAAATACTTTTAATACACACACAAAACCAAATAAAAACAAAAAACTTGCACCTAGCAGAACGTAATGTCACAATAAAAAACACGCAGCACGCAGGTACTGGTCAAATGTAATAATAAACTTAAAGCGATGGTCGGGCGACACTGGTTCCCCACGAATAATGGCTGATTTACGATGCGCGTCGAGGGTGCGCGGTACTGACGAAAAATATTAGAAATGGGATTCTGATTGTTTTTTCTTCTGTGGTTGTGGCACAGCTTATTCAATAACCAGCTACTCATCTTGCGGCGGCATCCTTTGATTTGGGAAAGTCAAGTGAAAATGTTAGAAGAGGGCCATGATTTAATATTGTTTTAAACGTCTGGGCATCTGAATAATAGTTTTGACAGTTCGTTTAATTTAAAATATCATGTTTTATCGTCTAAAATCCGTTTAAAAACGATTTTAAATGGCAAAATTGTATAAAAATCCGTAATTTCCGGTCTTTTTAGGGCGATAGCCGCAGCTTCGGACGAATTTGTCGTGGATATTGAAGCGAATAGTCAAGAAATTCCACCCTCCAGAAAGGATAGAGTATGAAGAAAAACAAAATGTCAACTGTTAAGAAGAACCGCCAGAATTAGAAGAGCAGAAGAAGACGAATATTTTTGTTTGGATCCCTATGGTTTAAACAAACCAAGAGATGCCAATGCCTTGAATGGAAACTTTGATCTCAGATCTCATGTGGAATGTACAAAACAGGAAGATTTGTATGTGTGTCGATAACAATTAGTCTGGGTAATTGTTTATGAACCAAGCTAAGATTTCTAAATGTTTTTATCGAAATATATCGTATTATTATTGGTTCTGTTTAAATATTATTTTACGTACTTTTTAAAGCACCTAAAATAAAAGATATTTCTACAACTCAACTGTTACAAACGTCCCCATATATTGGTACAATCGTCCCAACATTTGGACGGTTGTACCACTGCACTCTTCTAAATGAAGCCTAATAATTTTTTTTTATGATTGATAGCAATACGAGAAACTTTTACTAAATATTCTGTATCTAAAGATACCAAAACTGTTTTGGTAAATATCATGTCTCCTCTACCCTTGAACAAAAGGCAAAGCTGCCCAAAAATATCAACTTGTAATTTTTTAAATTTTATGATTCAGTCAGATTCTGAGATAGTAAAAGAATGTTTATTTGCTCCATATTGAGTAGTATATACAGCATTCATATAGGTGTGTGGTGTGTGTTATTGTTTATCCGCAATTTTGTATTATTTCTAAGGGCTAAAGTTAAATTAAAATCTTGAATTTAGCATGGGTGAGAATAGGGATGGTAATAAAAGTAGTTCACAAAAAATAATTGAAAAAACAAGACAGTTTCTTCAGAAAACGAGAAGTTTCTCGCTTGAATCGGATGAAATATCAAAATCGGACATAAATAAAATGATCGGTATTCGTGATAGCAATCGACAAATATAAATAAACGAACCGAAATACCAGGAACGATATAGTATATTATGATATGTGTATAAGAGGGCCTTTAAAACACGCGCGTCATATTTCAAAACACGACGCGCAGCGGAGTGTTTTGCAAGTCGCAAGGGCTTTAAAGGCCTCTTATACACGTATATCATACGCTATTTTTTTTATTACGAATGCATCATAATCTCAAAAATGTTTTAAATATTAAACTTAAGGGGATATATTGACGAATATATTAATCACATTTGACATGATCAAATGTTTCTATAGCAACCTTTAAAAAAGTAGGCGCATCATAAACATCATTTTTCTACAGCCGCGCGCAAAAGAACTAATTACTAAATTGAAATGAAATCGCAAAATCGACGAATGCCGTGGATCCTTATTTTGCGCTCTAGCGCGAACATGGAAAACAAAATTCTCACTTTTTTCGTCGAGTATGCTATGAATGGTCATGGAAATCGAAGATAATAAATGACAGTCGTGTTTGTTGCTGGCAATCCTGTTCTAAATATTCCCGAAGCCCGAATATAATATGTCAAAACTGACGTCATTTGCAAATTTCAGAATAAGTATAGAGAAAAATGTGCATTTAATTTTAAAAAATTCGGCTGTAGAAAAAGTTATGTGTGTTTTTCGAGCGCAGATTGCCGTTTTCGAATGATTACTGCGCTCCGCTACGCGTCGCGCAGTAACATTCTTTCTCAAGCGGCAATCCATTACTTTGCGCTCTAAATACAGAAGATAAGCGCGCGATAATCGTTGATTATGATGCATGCGTAATAAAGAATTATTTGTGATGAATCTTTTGGGAATATTTTATACATAATGAACCTGAGGACATTTTTTTGCCAAGAAGTTCAATAGGTAGAACGCCACCAACCAATCAACAATATGCTCGACATTGGACAGACTGAACAAAAAATAACAAATAAAAGGCCGAGATCAGATAGTACACCCGAATTAGAAAAAAAAAGTAGCCAAAAAACAGCGCCATGATAAAGAGCAGAATATCATGGAAGAGTCAGATAGTCAAGTTTCTCCATTTTTTGAACAAACATCAGCACAGACATAAGATCACAGTTTTTTACAGCTATTGAGACATTGGAGAAAGGCATAATAAATGAACAAAATAAAGACTCCTACAAGGAAAATGAATATAATATTAGGACATCTATCACAACAATACACAAATCAATGAGTAAAATTCAGCATAATACATCATAACCTTCAATCAATTGGAAACTCCGTAGATTTAGTAGAGGATTTCTTAAGAGACAATGATGACTGCATGGTGCTTTGTATTACGGAACATTGGAAAACATCTACTCAGTTAGAGAACTATGGCATAGATAGTTATCGGCTGATAACAAGTTTTTGTAGAGAGTTGGAAAATAGACATGGTGGAAGTGCTATTTATGTAAAACCAGAATTTCAGTGCAGAATAAGAAATGATATAAACAAACTAAGTGTAGAAGATATTTTTGAGTGTTGTGGATGTGAATTTAACATTATGAACATGACTGTACTAGTAGTTTCAGTATTCGGACCAACCGAACACCAGACTTCAATATATTTTTAAATAAGATTGAACATAATATCTTATGGTCTGTCGATAAAAAAAACTTTGGTGTTGGCAGATTTTAATTTAGACATTAATTCAAATAAATGTCTCTGATCTAATTTCTCTTATTAATTCTTTTAATGTAATACACACAATAACAGAACCTACACGCATCACCAACACCAGTATACGTTGTATAGATAATATACTGACAAATTTTGAGGGGGATAAAAAAGCGCAAGTACCACACTCCCATATCTCAGATCACACAGCACAAAAATTGACATTCTTTAGTAAGTTTGGAAAAGAGAATATCTTCATTGAAAAAAATAAATTTTAGTGAAGCTAATAAGACAAAAATAAAAAATATGCTTTCAAGAACCAAGTGACAATCAGTCTATAATATAAAAAAAAAACAGTTAATAAATGATCAGTGGAATACTTTTATGAATATATTCCTATTCAGAAATTGTCTAAAAGAAATTTTAACAAATCTAAATATAGACTTGATGGCCCTGAGATAAGGGAATGTAAAAACCAGTTAGATAATCTATATGTACTAAAGTGTGGAAGTAACCACTATAAAAACCTGCACAAAGAAAAAAAGCAAGACTATGACAAATTATTAATATTATCTAAAAAGAAGTATTTTGCTAATAAAACTGTCCGATAATAAAACAAAAGGCACCTGGTCTGTAGTTAACACAATAAAAGGGAAAATCGCACAGCCACAACAAAGGAAAATCTGAATACTGTTGCAAATTTTAATAACTTTTTTGTTAGAGCTGCTTCTGATCTACTGGGTGAAATGGAAAACATTCCATTCATTTCTAGTATAGAATACAACAACTCTCTTGAAATGAGTTTAACAGATACTGAGGAGATTGTGAAAATTGTAAATAAACTTAAGAATAAGCATAGCAGTGGACATGATGTAATATCATTTAATTTATTAAAATTTATAATATCAGAAATTGTGGAGCCAATTTGTTACATATTTAACAATGCTTAAATATGGTATGTTTCCGAATAGTCTAAAAATGGCTCTTGTTATACCAGTTTGTAAAAAAGGGGATGAATCTGTAATAGACAATTATTATAGCTTGCTTTCGACGTTGTTTTTGAAAGTATTATTTCTCAAAGATTGCTTAATTTTTTTGTGTCATGCGAAGTGTTAAATGATTCACAACATGGCTACATAAAGGGTAAATCTACACAGACTGCGATATTCCAGTTTGTTGAATGTATCTTAAATTCCTTGGAGGAGGGAATGATACCAATGGGGCTGTTTCTAGATTTATCTAAAGCATATGATACGATAAACTTTGACATATTATTTGAGAAAGTAGATCTTTATGGAGTACGTCATACAGCCCTGGAACTTATCAAGCCCTACCTCTCGGGAAGAAATAAGCAAGTGTTTATAAACCAAAATAATCAGAGATATATATCTGATGAAATTACACTTAGAGCTGGAGTACCGCAAGGAAGTGTGTTGGGGCCAATTCTGTTTATAATTTATTTGAATAACATCACAGAATTACATAAGAGCTTTGAGGACTGGTGTGGTCTTACGAGTTATGCTGATGATACAAATATTTTGATAAGAGATCAGAGTATATTTATTATTGAAGAAAAAACTAAAAATATAATGACGAAAGCAAGCAATTGGTTCACAAAAAATAGGCTCATTTTAAATAAATCCAAAACTAACACAATCATGTTCAAAACAAACAGGTTAAGATTAAACAAACCTGATGCAATAGAAATGACAGATTATTCTCTTATCCTCACTGAAGAAACAGGAGTAATTTTAGATGACGTTCTATCATGGGAACAACATATTGATTATATCAAACATAAGTTAAGTGCAGTTTGCTAAAGCCTTCAGGTCTTGTCAAAGTATACTGATGTACAAACTAAAAAAATAATTTACTATTCAAATTTTTAAGTGCACATTAGGTACTGTATAGTTCTATTTGGAAGTTGCAGGGACATAGAAAAACTTTTCATTTGTCAAAAACGAGCAGTAAGAATTATGTTTGGACTTAAATTTCAAGAATCTTGCAGGGGAAAATTTAGGGAAAACAGATTACTAACCGTCGTTGCAATTTACATACGGGAATGCACATTATTCTTTTGTAAAAATAAACAGTTATTTAGAAACAGTTTTCCACAAAACAAATAAGCTACAATTACCCAAGGCACAGACTAACAATGACGGAACATGGAGCATACTATAACTGCATTAAATTCTTTAATCACTTACCACCAGACATCAAAACAATGACCAATATTAATATAAGATAAAAAGAAAAATACATAACCTGTTAGTTAATATAGAATCCTATACAGTGAAGGAATATTTTGAATGTGTCAAAACCTGTTACTGACTGATTATTAGTTGATGTATAATAGTAGATATTAGGCAATGTTTTATTTTTCTTCCTTGTATTGACGTTATTTCGTTTCATGTCGTAAGTAACATAATTTTGAAATAAGGATTATTTATTATTATTATTATTATTAATTGTTCCTCGCCGACAATGTTGCGTTTCGTCAGGACAAAGGTTCCCTTAAAGTAGAACGCACACAAATGACTCAAAAATTATTTATTTAAACAAAACTTACTAACTAAAAACTCATAATATGGATGGTATATCTTGTTTTAAAAACTTCAGGGTTTTTTACAACTTGATGTAATAAATTATCAACTAAAGTCTGTAGACTCAAGTAACGCCTTATTTTTAGAAGTTATTCATTCTTTTAGCCTATTCAGTATCTTTCTGACGATGGACACGTATCGGTCATTCTTTGGCGCATTTGTTGCGTTCTTATTTAGCACGTTTGATGATCTGTAAAATTGTCAAAACACTTATGTGAATAATAAAAGCATATTGTATGCTAATTAATATCAAATAATTCTGTGCAATCCCAAGTTCTTGACACTGTTTAAGATATAACCTTACAAAATTGAACATTTTCCAAGATTTATACTTTCAATGCGCACACTGAACTTTTGTTCAAATATTTGTATTTCAGTCGTACGTTTTTGTATTGCACTATCTAGATAAATTTGAATATTTTCTTTTTTACTAATGCCAAATCACAAATTCTTTCTTATGTTGGTATTGCTCCTTTAATTCCAGCAAAAACTCACGCCTATGAGCTCCGAATCAACATTATTATTTTGAAAACACCGTTAAAAAAGACGTGTCCATGATCTTAAGTGAAGGTCCTGCAGATATTTTAGAGTAAAGGCTTTACAAATCTTATTTTTAAACTGAAATATATTTCTGCTATTATTACAGAAGAAATGTTACAGAGAACTTTCTCAAGTTTTTCACCAAGAAAAACAATTATTATGCTCAGTAGTACAAAAATGAAGGGGGGAAGATCATGCTAGAATTATGAAACTTTTTAAAAACATCAACATTTAATATTATTTCGGGCCATTTACTGTTCCAAACTATAAGACAATTGGAAAAATGTTATTACCACACATCCTATCAAAAAACCAGTATATTAAGATGAAGTCCGAATTCTATGTAAAATTTTTGCTCTATAATTGTTACCAGAAGTGTATCCATCATATGTGCAAACGGTATTTTAAAATAATATAAATTCTTATATTGTGAAACAACCCCCACATTTTAGAAAAAAGGCACATAAAAATCACAAGTAAATGCCAATAAATGAAACCTTGATTATCTTTGGTAAAAGAAACATTTTTAAATATAGGAACCGGCAGAAAGTATGTGATGTAGTAATATTGTATTATCACTTCCCAATAATAGACAGTGCATTATGAAAAGTTACTAGACATTACAAAAATGTAAACCTATAGTTCATATTCCAAAGCTTTAGAAGCTTTTATTTTTATGTGTATACTCGCTCCTAGAGCGCCATCCCATTTAAAATTAGGGATGCCAGAATTGATTTTTCTGACGAACAAACTTTTAGTGATATCGAATTTTTTGAGAAATTGATAATATATTGTTTACCCGGCATACTTTCTAAGTTCACAAATGAAGTTAAAAAAGTAAAAACAATTCGACTCAAAACCCAAATCATAAAGTAATATGGTTAGTTAACCAGAACATACGTCAAGAATAGAATGCATAGCTGTATCTAATTTTAAATTGCAATCAAGGGTTACTTTAAAGTTTTAGACGAATTGTTTCAAAATAATATAAACCTCATTTTGGTTAAAAAAACAAAAATTAATCCTCAATTTGCCATCAGCTAACAGACTGAGTAAGATTAAACATCAAACATTATTAACTCGCTAATTTTTGAATTGATAGCTGAAAATGCATCCTTATTATAGCCTTAAATTTTAAATACGCTTTTTACAAGAAATGTGAGCAAATTTTGAAACATTTTGCGTTATTTAAAAATTAATTAGACTTACGTCTAATCATGCAAAATATACAACTTAGAAAGTAAAATTAATGCTAAAATTTAAAATATATTAAGTACTATAAAAACAATAGAAATACTGATAAAAATTATATCCTAATAAATTAAAGTCAAAATAAAATCTCTGGCAGTGATGAAAATATCACTAAATTGATTTTGACGCATTTGGAGAACTAATGTGACTATCAGGAACATTGGCTTTTTTAAACCTAAGAAGTTCCTTGGTTAATTCCTGAAAATAAAAGAAATATATTATTTAAGCAGAATCCAAGTTATTGATTATTCTGAAAGAAAAACAGAATAGCTCAAAAAGTTTAGGGATTTCTTCTATTAAACGACGAGTAGTTTGAACGTAAAATATGAAAGACCCTTGCTTACCTTAGGTAATATTTGCCGAATATGCGTCTTTGAAAATTTCTTAATGATACTACTAAACTGGTTGTACAAGTCGAGAAGCTGGGTTAGAGCAAATCCTTCAGTAAGTTTGATTATTTGTTCCAAAACCCTTTCAAGTTCACTTTCAGAACATTCTATTCGTTTCGTTACTTCGCTTGCTAAAAAAAACCTTTAATAAACCATCCAGAACCAAAAAATATTATTTAAAACATTCAAAAACCCAAGAACCAACTTGTCTAGAACTACAACTATATAACAATAATAGGGGGTAGTCCCCGCACCGGGGTAGTTGAACTTTGGTTCAGCTGCTTTGGGGCGTGACGTCTCCGCGGGTCCCAGTTACCTGGCAGTAGGTAAAAAATGCCGTATCCCCTGCGTTAAAGGGGGGGGGGGACCCATGAAAATGGAGATCAACCGAAACCTCGGAGAAAGGTCGCTGCCTGGGGATCGCCAGAGCATGTCGGGAGCCAGCACTGGACATGACAGCTTGCGGGACGTCGCGTCGGTGGCAGGGTGCTAAGGAGGCGGGCCCATGCTGCACAAGAAGCTACAGCTCCACAACCACAACGACACAGATGTCACCTAACAACCCAGAAACCGCCCGTTGAGGGTACTGCGCACTAACTTCAGCCAGCGCTCACTCAGGCGGGATTACCCACGACACATGAAGTGGACACGGTCCGTGAATGAATCAATAATGCGTATCTATTTTAGTGTAACACAGTTAGGACGAGAGACCATCGGCTATCGACAAGGACTGCATACTGAATTCTGCAGAGATTATCCAGAGCTACATGTAACAGATCAGTGACGATCAGAAACAACCTCATCCCAACTGCGAGACTTAACACCATCAAACACGAAGTAGAATTCGAACTTCTAAACCTGCACAACAACGAAGATAATGAGGGATCAGATGAGAATAAGAATCACGATAATAACGAGAATGGTGAACAGGACGGAGACGCTGGACATGTGGATGGAATGCCTGAAGCAGCAGAGCAACAGCTGAATGGTGGGGCACATGATTTAAATAGGACACCGAAGGATTATTCGAAACACTTTTCTCAGAGATGAGAAAGCTAATTGTGGAGTACAATGGCATCGACCCATTAAGTAGACCACCGTTACCTAGGGTGAACCCAACAAAGAAACTAGGAATCGCCCTTACTATTATGAACAACCGAATTCTGCCAAACTATATCACCCAGGCGAACACGTTGGACCACTTCCATATGTTAATCTACTGCGCTGGAAGGGCCATTGCCCGAATCCTGGGAACCAAAGTAAGAATAAAGGGAATGGTGCAAACAGTGGATGAGCCACAAACACCTCATTGGGAAAGAAGATTGAATGACATATGAAGAGATATAGGAAGGCTAAAAGAATACATCAATGGAGTAAGGTCCCCTAGGATGGAAGCTTGCATTCGATCAATCATGACTCGATATCGAATCCATGCTCGTGACGATCCAGAAAACCAAACACACCAGCAATGTCTTGACATTTTAAAACAAAAATTATCTGTATTTTCAGGCCGCTTAAAGAGGTACAAATCGAGTAATAAAAGAAAACGAGATATCAGAAAAAACATTCTACAGAGCGTTAAATACGAGGGCTAGAGAATCGAACAACAAATTCCCCAGCAGTGACGATGTTGAACAATTTTGGAGAGAACAGTTGGGAACACCGACCCAGTGCAACGTTGAAGCAGACTGGATTGCGCGGGAGCGCCGGACCTCCCAGGAATACGACTAAATGCCTGATGAGTTGTTTACGACAGCAGAAGTTACAAACGTCTTCAGAGATACCCATAACTGGAGGGCACGTGGTCCAGATGGAATACAAAACTACTGGCTCAAGAAACTCAAAAAAAAAAACAAATTTAATTAATGACGTAATCGCCAATCCTGAAAATATGTCACATATCTTCTATCAAAGGACCCGGAAATCACGGAGGATTCATCCAAGTACCGACCCCAATCACGTGTCTTCCAACGATGTACAAAGTGATAATAACCTGCTTAGCGCACCGGCTATATCCCCACTGTGAGCGAAACAAGATCATTGCTGACCAACAGAAAGGATGCGGTAAGGGTTCAATGGGGTGCAAAGAGCAACTCATAATCGACTGTGTCATCTGTAACCAGGCATTTTCCAAGCGTAGGAATCTGTACATGGCTTACATCGACTATAAAAAAGCTTATGTCTCTGTGCCTCTAGAGCGGCTACTAAGGATTCTTCAAATATATAAGACTGATGCAAATATTGTTAACTTTTTAAGGCATGCCATGACATCTTGGCAAACGTAAACATATCTTAATAAAGACGGGATTACCACCGAAAACATACCAATAAAAAGAGGTATACTTCAAGAGACGCCCTCAGCCCGCTATGGTTCTGTATTGCGATGAACCTCTATCCCACCAGCTGAATTCTACTTCCTATGGATACAATATCAAAAACAACGAGGCAGGAGAGAAAGTCAATCATTTCTTTTATATGGATGACCTAAAACTTATGGGAGCTACCAAAAATCAGCTAGAGCAAATGTTGAAGATTGTAGAACAATTCTCCATGGATATTGGAATGCGGTTTGGACTGGAAAAGTGCCGTATAGTGAACATCGTACGAGGTAAAGTAGGACCAGGTCACTTTGAACATAGGGACGGCCAGAACATCGAGGCAATGAAGGGAGATGAATTGCCTGAATGAAGGTACTTGTACCTCGGAATGAAACAAACAATGCGCATAGCACAGGGCGCAATGAAGACTGAATTAACAGAATAATTCACTAGAAGGATAAAACGTTTGGCAAAATCTGAACTTAACAGCAAAAATCTCTGCAAGGCTATCAATACTTATGCCGTCTCAGTTCTTGGATACTCGTTTGGATTGGTAGCATGGACCGGCCCTGACATTGAAAATCTCCAGCGGAAAACAAGAACCTTAGTTACAAGAGCACACAAACACCATCTGAGGAGCGCAGTGGAGCGAACAACCTTGCCAAGACATATATATAGGTGGAAGAGGTCTCGCGGATCTACGTAAACAATTGGATCGGCAAATACATAATTTGCGCAATTATTTTCACAGGAAAGCGAATTCCTCAGAAGTTCATAGGACAGTTTGTAACGCAGATGACTACACCACTGCTTTTAAAAGAACACCAGGATCAAGACCACCATCATACCGACCTTGAGAAAATACGAGTGTGAAAGGAAAAGTCCTTACATGGGAGACGTGCGAATGAGGCTACCCAGGATCATGTCGACGATGCAGCGTCGAACTATTGGTTAGTTTCAGGACAAATGTTCTCCAAAACCAAGGGCTTTCTGCTGGCTATTCAAGATCAAGTGATTCCACCAGAAACTATCTCAAGTACATAACTGGAGATGCTTCGGTGACGGATGATCGATGTTGATACGGCTGCCAAACCACCGAGACCATCCATCATATTACAGGAGGATGCCAAACGTTCGCAGCAACATAATATAAAGTCAGGCATGCAGTTGCGAAGATAATCCATCACGCACTAGCAGACAAGCTGTTGCTGCTGCAGACGGAAAGGGTAAGTTATTATAAATACACTCCCGAATATGTTTTAGAAAGTAACAACTATCAGATCTACTGGGACCGCACTGTGCTTACTGACCAGACGGCGACCCACAATATAAGCAGGCCAAGGAAGCCACGCTGATCGACATCGCCATACCCAACAACAACAATTTGCAGGTCAAGCACGCCGAAAAGATCGCCAAATATCGAGATTTACAAGAGAAAATCCGGCAACAATGGGGAATGGAGAGAGTAAGAACGGTGCCAATAATTGTGTCATCAACAGGACTCATTCCAAAGAACCTGTTAATAAACATCAAGGAACTCGGATTCAGCGAACATCTCTTCAAATTGATGCAGAAAGCAGTACTTCTCGCAACAGTCCGTACCGTCCGAAAATTTGTAGGAAATCCGTAGATGCCACCAAAGACCCGATAACATGGAAAGGGTTCCCTCAGAGCTTAATCCTTTTGATAACCGGGATAAGTGAATGTTCCCCTTAGAGGGAGTGCGAATGCCGTAAGGCTAAATCATAATAATAATAAGCTCGTTATTTCCAACAGGCAAACGCCAAATTACAGAAAATTCACATACAAATTAAGAACAAGAAATTCACAAAAATATTGTTATACAAAGAAAAATAATAAAATATGAAATAAATAATCGTTATAATTGAAATAAACTAGCAAACTAAACTAAGACTAAAAATTAAGGAATGTAGAGGAACGAAACCGATCAGGAACTGTTCGAATATAGCAAAGTAAGTTAGGGAAACTAAAAAAAATAAGTAAAAATTCTCAAAAAAATATTTTGAGGTTATGGAATCACTTGTTCAAGTTTGTCCGTGTAATATTGAAACATCCTGTGTATTTACATTTATAAATTTCGGCGTTAATACAAGAACTATTTTAGTTAAACGTGCATTTAATTTTTTAAAACATGGTTGCCCATAGTTGAGTTGAAATGTAAGTATTTATCTATTTTGATAATCTGATGTAGTTATTATTTTAATTTTGACAATTTTTTTTAGAATATTTTCCTATAATAAAATTTTATAAGTTTGAAGAGATATATATCGTCATTCGACTTTACGTCCCTCTTTAAAAACTAATTCTTAGCAGGCCCGTTAAGTGGACAGGGAAATAAACCAAAATTATTATTGCTCAATGAAGATCTGCACATCAGTTTTATGCCTTTCTCAGCAAATGACAAATTCGTTAACAATTTTACTTACTCGCGTGCGGTAAAGTTAACTTTTCCTCACTCATTTGCGTGCGATAAGTATTACTTTACCCCATACTATGCGGATATAAGTAGAGTACAATGTTCAAAAAGCAAAAATAATGCAAAAGATACTAGTTTTTATGGACCAATTTCAATTACATTGAAAATTGCGATTATGTTTTTTAGTGCTTGGGAATTATTTATATTTTCTAAAGTTATATGATAGGGTAGGCCACAATACCAATAATAGAGCTTATGATAATATTTTAGATAGCTATATTCAACTTTAAATACTAAATTTTAATAACCATTAGAAAAAATTGGAAAAAACGCATTCAGGTAAAGAATATCCTAAAAGGACCTATATAAATAGTAGGTATATAAAATAAACTATTCCTTTGATTCAAAAAATGAAGAAAAAAAACACAAACATATAATGAACATTACAAACAATAAAGAACCATTAAAAAACAACAACAATATTACACAGCGTAGAACAAGGACGACTGTTGAACTGTGTAATATATTTTGTCAAACAAATATAGCAGGTACAAACAAAAATTTAAAAATTACATAAAACTAGCAGTTTTTTAAAATATATTTTTTTTTTGGTTTTTTGAAAGTATGTGGAAAATGAAAAATGATTCATTATGAAATTCGTGATTATGAATTATAAATTCATTAAGATTATTTCATTATTAAACAGATTTGAACTAGCAATTAAATATTTTACGTTTTCCATTTAATCAATTTTTTATCTCTTATAGTTTTCATGATATCAAATATATTCCTATCCTTTTCGTACACCCTGCATGTAAAGAACCCAGGATGATACTTCACTTTATCACTTTCTAATATCAAAATATGCGTATTGTGGTTGACTGAATAATAGGGCTATCAGTCGACGGTATTATTATAGCCTATATACAAAGGTCATACGGGCCAAAATCACATCCAAAAATCGGTCACTATATCCCGGTCTATATGCAACAACGCTTGGAGAAATTTAGTGGCCTTTGTGTAATTTATTTAAAATCCAAATTAATTTTTCAAATTATAAGTATATTCTTTAAAAATTTGACTGCGTGGCAAATAGTGAATATGGTCTAACTTTCCCTGCATGTATCTCAGAAACAAAATTATTTTAAGTTTTTTCTCCATATTTCAACCCAACAATTTCGACCCAGAATTAAGGGCAATGTAAACAAATAAAAATTAAAAAAAAAAGCAAGACCGCAAGACTCTTGCATGCAAGGTCTTGGTCTTGCTTATCACTAAAAAAATGCGCGAAAGTAAGAAGTGACAAAGGAGAAAGGAACGAAAACAAGAGAAATGAAGATGAAGAATGTGGAGATACAGTTAAGGTGGTATGTATTTCACAGGCGTTTGATACAAGATTGAAATTTTTGCACATGTTGTGAATGGGGCTCTGGTACAGAATATTAGATCTTGCCAATCTCAGAGTGAACGCGGGTTGCTGTCTAGCTCCTAAACGCGGTACGTGAAATGGT